>SKCR01048074.1:0-40949 GCA_019454045.1 Zanthoxylum bungeanum
TCTCCACCGCATCAACAAGCGGATGGAGAGGTACGAGTTGGTGAAGAAACTCTTCCGCGCCCGAATGACTGAAGGCGCATCAGTTGAGGCCCACGGGGCTCAAATGATCGCCGATATTGATGAGTTGACCAATATGGGAATAGTCTTGGAGGCTGAGCTGACCGTAGATTTGATCTTACAGTCACTTCCTGATTCTTGGAAACAAATCATAATCAACTACAAGTTGATGGACACGGATGACTCTCTTGGAGAGCTGTTATCCATCTTGAAGGAGTCTGAAAAAGAACTCCATAAAGGGGGCAAGCGCGAGGCGCACTATGCATCGACCTCTCAGGGGTCAAGGGCTGGGCCCAAAGCAACTGGAGGGGTGAGGAAGAGGAAACATAAGAAAAAGGGTAAAGGCAAGTTGACAAAAGCTTCTGGGAAGCCAAGGAACAAATCTCAAGATGTCTGCCTCAACTGCGGCAAGAAGGGTCACTGGAAACGTGACTGCCGAATGGGCAAGGGACACAGGGAGGATATCAAGGCAGGCAAGGCACTAGCCTCTGGTATGTTTGTTATTGAGATAAATATGACTACTTCTAGTTTTAAAAATTGGATTTTTGATTCTGGTTGTGCTGCTCATATATGTACTGATTTGCAGGATCTGCAGAATAGCAGGATGCTAGCTTCAGGGGAGGTTGATCTACGAGTCGGAAACGGAACTCCAGTTGCTATTTTGGCTGTAGGGACTTTTGTTTTGGAATTGCCCTCGGGGCATGCACTTAAACTTTTGAACTGTTATTATATACCTAGTTTGACTAGGAATATCATATCCGTATCTTTGTTAACCCAACATGGGTACACTTTTGTATTTAGAAACACTGGGTGTTATTTATATAAAGATGATGCAGAAATTTGCACTGCTGTTGCAAATAATGGCCTTTATATTTTGAATATAAATGAATCTCCTAAACATAAAATAACAAACAAAAGGCTCAAAACGAGTAATCTAAAAGATGAAGCTTACATGTGGCATTGTCGTCTAGAACACATCAACAAGACTCGCATATCCACACTTTCGAAGAGTGGGTACTTGGACGGATTTGATCCTAATTCATATGATGTCTGCGAATCTTGTCTTTTAGGCAAAATGCCTAAATCACCTTTTAGTGGTAAAGGTGAACGGGCCACAGAACTGTTAGCCCTCGTTCATAGCGACGTATGTGGGCCCATGTCTAGCCAGGCTAGAGGTGGATATCATTACTTCGTAACCTTTACGGATGATGCATCTCGTTATGGTTATGTGTATCTAATGAGACACAAGTCGGAAACTTTTGAGAAATTCAAAGAGTTTCGACACGAAGTAGAAAAACAAACAGGCAAGAGTATTAAGACATTGCGGTCGGACCGTGGTGGCGAATACTTAAGTTATGAGTTTCAAGATTACTTGAAAGAATATGGTATCTTTCACAGTGGACTCCTCCTGGAACACCGCAATTAAACGGTGTGTCTGAACGGAGAAACCGTACCTTGTTAGACATGGTAAGGTCGATGATGAGTCGCACTGAGCTACCAATATCTTCTGGGATACGCATTAACAAACAGTGCAATACTTATTTTGAATAAGGTTCCGTCAAAGTCTGTTGAACAGACTCCATATGAGATATGGACAGGGAGGAAACCAGGTTTCTCTTTCCTGAAGATTTGGGGATGCTGGGCATATGTTAAACGTTTGGAAGGTACCAAACTAGAACCCAAATCAGATAAATGCCTTTTCGTGGGATATCCTAGGGAAACCAAAGGATATTACTTCTATCACCCACAAGAGAACAAAGTATTTGTTGCTCTACATGCATTTTTCCTTGAGAAGGAATTCCTAAATGCAGTGGTAAGTGGGAGGAAAGTGGAGCTCGATGAAAATCGTAGTGATACTGTTCCTGGCAATGAATCAACGACGGAACATAAACAGACCATCCGGGATGAGTCTGTACCACAATCTTCATATACACAAGGACCGCGTAGGTCGGAGAGAGTCAGGACAGTACCTGAGAGGTATGGTTCCTGATCTCGCCTCATGTAGATATTAATCTTATTGAGGATAATGAACCGGCTACGTATGAGGAAGCAATACAGAATATTGATTCCGCTTTATGGCAAGAAGCCATGAAGTCCGAGATGGATTCCATGTACGCCAACCAAGTTTGGACACTGGTTGATGCACCAGAAGGCGTAAAGCCTATTGGATGCAGATGGATCTTCAAGAAGAAGACCGACATGGATGGCAACGTGCAAACGTACAAAGCTAGGCTTGTAGCAAAGGGGTATCGTCAACAATATGGTATTGATTATGACGAAACTTTCTCACCCGTTGCCATGATTAAATCCATTCGGATAATGCTTGCAATAGCTGCATATTTCGATTACGAGATATAGCAGATGGACGTTAAAACCGCTTTCCTCAACGGAAACCTTTTGGAGGATGTTTATATGCAACAGCCTGACGGTTTTATCGTACCTAGACTTGCAAACAAGGTTTGTAAGTTAAATCGATCCATTTATGGATTGAAGCAAGCATCACGGTCATGGAATCAGCGTTTTGATGAGATCATAAAAGAATATGATTTCGTGCAAAACGCTGATGACCCTTGTGTATACAAGAAGGTTAGTGGGAGAGCACTGACTTTTATTGTCCTTTATGTCGACGACGTATTGCTTATAGGCAATGACATTCCCATGCTAACGTCGGTGAAAGCTTGGCTTTCATTAAAATTCTCCATGAAAGATCTGGGAGAAGCAGCCTTTATTCTGGGAATAAAGATCTACCGGGATAGATCTAGAAAGCTGTTGGACTCTCCCAGAGCACATATATTGACAAAGTGTTGAAGCGATTCAACATGGATCAATCCAAGATGGGATTGATGCCAATGTCACGTGGTATCCTTCTGTCTAAAGACATGTGTCCTAAGACTAAAGAAGAGAGAGATAACATGAGTCGAATACCGTTCGCCTTGGCAGTCGGATCGATCATGTATGCCATGATATGTACGTGACCTGATGTGTCATATGCTTTGAGCATGTGCAGTCGCTATCAGGCCGATCCAGGTGAAGGTCACTGGATGGCAGTTAAGAATATCCTTAAGTATCTTAGACGAACTAAGGATGCTTTCTTAATTTATGGAGGTGGAGAACTTGAGGTGTCTGGGTACACCGATGCAAGTTTCCAAACCGACAAGGACGACTTCAAGTCGCAATCGGGGTACATTTTTTGTTTGAATAACGGAGCAGTGAGCTGGAAATCTTCCAAGCAAGATACTGTTGCCGATTCAACAACAGAAGCGGAGTATATCGCTGCGTCGGAAGCAGCAAAGGAGGCAGTTTGGATTAGGAGTAGTTCCGTTAGCAGCTGAGCCCGTGCCATTGTATTGTGACAATAACGGGGCTATAGCACAAGCTAAGGAACCGAGGTCTCATCAACGATCCAAGCATGTTCTTCGGCGTTACCATCTGATTCGGGAGATTATACATCGTGGCGATGTAAAGTCGAGAAGGTCGCATCGGATGACAACATTGCAGATCCGCTGACGAAAGCTGTTCTTCAGCATGTGTTTGAACGACATATACATAGTTCAAGTATTAGATGCTTGAGTGACTGGCTATAGGCCAAGTGGGAGATTGTTAGACATTATGACCCATAGCGTCACTGTTTTGTAAATGATATTGTATTATTGTACAAAATTAACTATGTGATAATGAAATTGCCTTTTGCCGTTTTGTAAATTATTTACTTTGATATATTAATGGCAAAAGTCCATATGATTAGTTCCGTATTGAGATGATATGAGACAGTATCAATATAAAAGGTTTAATCATTAAATATCCCTAGTCGGAGTATTATCGAGATCGGACATCGATAATGCGGAATAGACTAGTATTGCACTTGTGCGCGTTGTGATGGCACAACGGCATAGTTCTCATATATTTAAGTATTGGATACTTATGCAAGTGCGATAGGAGGTTGTGTTTTACCGATGGTACGGAAAACAGCTTCGCTCTGGATAACCCCGCGGAATCCCATTGGTAGTATGTCTCTGTCTAGGGAGGCCGCATCAGGGTAGGTGTATATGGTCTTAACCTGAGACTTGCATCGCTAGTACTTACGACAATCGGTAAACTTTGGTTTTGGTGGTTCGGGGCTTTAACCGGTTCTGTGTACACCTCTTCTGGGTTTATCGAGAATCGTAGTGTACTGGATGTGATGTCAAGATGGAAGTATCACTTCAGACATATGGAGATGATGATCACGCAGGATACAGAACTAGTACTCTATAAAAGGTTGCAACCGTCGGGACAATATGACTAGGTCAGGATTGTCCGCGATTTAAAGAGACTAGTTGTTTGATGTCTGATATGTTTCGTACGGGGCAGACACATTTCCAGCCCCAGGCCTAACATGTGATCGTTCGATACTGGATCGATGTACGCGATACTACGGTATACTACGCTTGATAAAGATCTAATACTCCAATAAGAATATTTCTGGAGAATTGGGTAGGCATGGCGCTTTGCTAGAAGCCAACCTTGTCTTGTAAATTGGTAAAAACATAGTACGAGGTACGTACGTGTTCGGATTATCCGACGACCGTATTTACTGCCAACATATCCGGAGATCTCCGGGTCGCTTCCTAAGATTCACCTATGATGTTGATTCGGAATTTATTAATCTTGGATTAATTGCGGAGAAACTTTATCTTGGATAAAATGCCTAATTAGGAGAGAGAACGATTAATTTGGAATTAATCGATAAAATAATATATTTGATATATTAAACGAAATTAGATTTCGACGCGGAATTAAAATCGGATTTTAATTCGGGCAAACGAATTATTTAGAGTTAATTCGTTAGCGATGTGAATAGTAATTTCGCTAGGCATAATTATTTAATTTACGTCGCGACGGAAATTCGTTAATTTGGAATTAGCGAAACCGAGCCCGAAAGTGTTTGCGGACACATTCATATTTTGAAACGAGTGGGACCCGCAAATCACATCGCGAAGTCTCATCACTTGACACACTAGTTGATGGATGTAACAAGTCACCTTTATTGAGTGACACATTGTCACTATTCACGAATGTAAGTGGGTGAGGCCATTTAATGGCTTTTTGGAGGGAAAACGTTTTCACCTTTTTGGAAGAGTATTTACCAATATTTTGGTAATTATTATCACACTTCTGACGGTTTTTGAAAACAAGAAAGAGAAAAGCAAAGGAATACCAAAAGCCTTCTCTCCCTTTTCTTCTTGCTCACGCCGTGAGCTTCATTTGGCAAGGAAAAATTTTTTTTTCATTCTCTCCATTTGCTAGCACAATGAAGGATCAAAGGAGGTGATAGGGAAACAACCTTGGAGCTTGGAATACTAAAAGACTTAAGCTTCTTCTTCATTTCTTCTTGGCCGAAAATTTCCACCTTGAAGACTCAAGGATTTTCTTCATCTTTTTCATCACAAGCTTTGTAAGTATGATTCCGCCATGCTTCGAGCTTTGCATGTATAAATCGTGTGTTTCATTGCTTATACTTTCTTTGGGACTAATAATAGAAAACAACACCAAGAACATGCCAAGGATCTAATAAGCATGAAAACATGTTCATAAATTCAAAATAAGTGCGGAAATTACTTACATTGAATGGATTTGAGTTTTAAAATTTTAAGAAGAAGATCAAAGATCCAAGATGCTTCCTTGTTGATTCCAAGCTTTGAGTTGAAGATCTCCAAGATCCTTCCTTTGTTGATTCCAGCTTTTGAAGTTGTTTCCTATCACCTTAGTGATTCCATGAAGTGCTAGCTCCTTTGAAATTGCAACAAAATCAAAAAGAAGAAATGAAGGCCATTCACGCCCATTTGAGAGAGTATTAGGTTTTCCATTTTGTTCCAAGTGTGTTTTGTGTGATGCATACACAAGGGAAGAGAGAGAGAAGAGTTTTAGGTAAAACCAATTTATCCTTTTACCTAACAAGGTATTGGGTAAATGGTTTCACCAAAACCATTTCAAGGTAGTTGGATGGTGGGTGGCTTGGCATAAATGCCAACTACCACATGTGAAGTGGGCCCCACATTTGAACTCAAAATTCAAATGTCTCTACGAACATTTGCCGCGGCTCAGTTCCGTTTAATCTGATTAAACGAACTTTCGTCGCTAAATAATTAATTCTAATTTAATTAAATAACGATGCCTCGCAAATATATTACGAATGTCTTTTATGAATTAATTCTAAATTAATTCGTTCGTTCGTATTAAAGTCCGACTTTAATTCCATAATGAAATCCAATTCATATTAATATATCCAATATATTGATTTTAGCCCATACGAATATATTAAATAGAAAAATCAAATTTAACTATTAAATTTATTTTACCGATTAATTCCAAATAATCTTGTTCTCTCTCTTCTGAACACATTTAATCCCAAATTAAAAAATACCTCAATTAATCCCAGATTAATTTTATCTCTCTTAATTAATCCCAGATTAAATATCTCTTTTAATTAATCCCAGATTAATTCTAATTAAATCAACTGTCATCGGTGAATCTTTGGGAAGCGACCCAAGAGATCCCTGGATATGTTGGAGGTAAATACGGTCATCGGATTATCCGAATACGTGCGTACCTCATACCACGTGCTTACCGATTTACAAGACATGGTTGGCTTCTAGCAAAGCACCGTGCCTACCCAATTCTCCAGAAATATTCTTACTGGAATATATAATCTATGTCAGGCGTAGTATACGTAGTATTGCGTATTGCGATCCAGTATCGAATGTCACGTGCTAGGCCTGGGGCTGGAATGTGTCTGCCCCGTACGAAGCACATGTCGGATGTCTGGTAACTAGTCTCTATAATCGGACATACATGACCTAGTCATAATATCCCGATGACGGCAGTACTTAAGAGCACTAGTACCGTATCCTACGTGACATCATCTCCACTATGACTGGAGTGATACTTCAGTCTTGACATCACACCCAATACACTACGATTCTCGATATACCCAGCAGAGGCGTAAACAGAACCGGTTAAAGCCCTGGACGACCAAAACTAAAGCATATCGATTCTCGCAAGTATTAGCGATGCAAGTCTCAGGTTAAGACCAAATACACCTACCCTGATATCGGACTTCCATAGACACATAGTCATACTACCAATGGAATTCCAAGGGGTCTATCCAGAGCGAAGCTGTTTCCGCACCATCGGTAAACACAACCTCCTATCACACTTACATAAGTATCTAATACTTAAATATATGAGAACTATGTCGTTGTGCTCCCCCAACGCGCACAAGTGCAATACTAGTCTATTCCGCATTATCGATGTCCAGTCTCGATAATACTACGACTAGGGATATTTAATGATTATTCCTTCGAGGACTGATACTGTCTCATATCATCTCAATCCAGGAACTAATCATAGGGACCTCCTATCATTTATACATCTAGGTGATCTAATCACAAATGATAAGAGTGCAATCTCCTTATCACATAGTTAATTTGTACAACAACACCATGATCTGTACAAATAGTGACGCTATGGGTCATAACTGTCCAACAACGAGGGAACATTATCGTGTGCAAGGTCCCGAGTGAAGTTAATGTAGCAGACCTTCTTACCAAGACCATTCCTCTGAAGTTGTTTGATAAACATGTGGAGTCAATGAGTATGAGATAAAATCGATATAAGCATTATAGCAAATGGGAGAATTTGTTAGTGTTGGTGCTCGGAGCGCCAATTTCTTATGTATTTCCTTGTAAATACTTTTGTAAACATTTTATTATGAATAAAATAAATAGTTTCTATAATATAACATCTCTTAATATATAGTAAAGACGTAATTGACCTTAGAATGATTAGTTATGATACATTACAAAAGTGTCACAACTAACATTGAGTTGTATCATAACAGTATCATTATTTAACTGTTCTTGGTCAAGGTTTACATTACTTGGTCAGTAAGTAACCTGCTGAGACCGGTACATGTCTTATATTAGAATCTTGGATTTTAATGGTTGATTCTCAATGAACTATGAGTCTCGGAGACTCGTCTAGACATGTAGGTGTTTATATCAGATGAACAATGAATGACTCACCGAAGATTCTTAATGGATGGTACACCAACGTCAATAAGAATCTTCTCGGGTTGAGTAGCATAATAATTCTTTTACTTGAGATACCACTGTTGATATATGAGATATCCTCAACACTTTGATGGCAGTCACATCATGACCTATTTAGGTCAGACCTCCGCCTGTTCGTTAGGTGTGGATAGATCCTCATGATATCATGTGTGTGTCAACATAGAATCTGCCAGCTCTGTGTATAGAGCATAGGTATTCAATATGGGATTAGCTATCTGTTAAATCCATGGGACCGTGGTACACTGTAAAAGTGAGTTCTAAGTGTTATTAAGAGATTGCTAAAAGAAACGTTGACGAGATTATATCTATAGAGATTTGACGTCTATATCTCTGGAATAATCCGGATACTTGTGACGGATGGATTATACGTATGCAATGACCTTGACCTATATGGTTCAACGAGTTTATCTGCGGTCGTCATAATTTACAGGTGGGTAGATTATGGACATGAAATTGGATTTTGTGACGGATATGCCTGAACTTAGAGAGTCTCACTAATGAAATAAACCTGTAGAACACTAGAGCAATATTTATGAATAATATTGACTATTTTTAAATCGTTTAACAGTTAAATGAAATATACACGCATATGGGCCTTTTTGGTTATTTCCTAACTAATGTGTATTTATATTAAATATATGATTTTATTAAATACACATTAATTAATTGTCAAATTATGATATTTGACATATATCATTAATATATGTATTTGGATTATTTAAAGTAAATATAATACATATATTTAGATATTTATATTTAAACAATTATTTAATTATTTAATTGTTAAATAATTAAAGTAATTAAAAATATAAAATATCTAAGTTGATATTTAAGTTAGGAAATATCTTAGTGTAAATGTTTGACTTTTACATTTATTATAAAGGTGTTAAAATTGTATTTGACTTCTATATTTTGTTTTAAAAAATTGAAAATATATTTTCCTTTTTTCTTTACAAAATTCGGCCAGCCCTAATTATATATAAGGTTTCATTTTTTCATTTGCTTCACTTTATGTTAAGCTTCCAAAAACATAAACAAAAGTAGTTGAGAGAAAAAAAGATTACCTAAGAAGAGTTTTCAACAAAGCTTGCAAATTAGTAAGTAATTTCAACTTTTCTTTAGAATGAAAATGTTTCTTTTGTTTTTTGCTACAACATATGTTGTTCACATGTTTTTCTACTCTCTTATGTTTGTGTTGGAATGTTTGGAAACTTGAATGAAAGATGTATGCATGTTTGTTAACAAAGTATGCTTATTAATGGTTAATAAGAACACTTTTGGTCATTAGATGATCTTGTTGCCATTATAGAGTTGTTAGGCCACTCAGTGATGACCTACAATTATTCTTGAGTTGTTTCAATTTGTGAGACTTGTTTGGTGTTGTAGAGATTAGATTAAAGTGTTGGATTATGTAATTTTGGTTAATTTGATTAATTAAAAAATTTAGGGTTTTAACCTAAACCAAAATTGGGGATTTTCATGTATGTGTTGTATTATGATGTATATAAGATATACAAATCATTTGGTGTTGATTGGAAATCATCTAAACTTGTTTTAACAAATTTGGACCACAATGAACAAAGTTCAAACCTTGCGGTGCTCTCGGTAATTTAGAGAAAATTGGGAATTTTTATTGTGAGTTGTATTTTGATGTATATGACATTTATAAATCATTTTGGTAGTGATTGAAAATCACCTAAATTTGTATTTGGCAAATTTGGAATAAAATGATCAAAATGCAAACCTTTAAGGGTTTCACAGTAATAAAGGAAAAATTCTGGATTTTGAGTAAGAACTAAATTTTTGAGTATTGAGTATTTAGAATAAATTACTTTATTTTAATTACCCAGAAAAATTATTGAAATCGGAAAAATTTAATTTTTCGCGTTCCGTTGCGTTACACATGTAAAACTGCCTAAACCCTAACATATACGAACTTCCTTTGCTTATGGTATATCGGATTAAACCATTATAACTCCAATTCCAATATACGACATGTGCTAGTCTTATAGGTTATAGAAATTCGATCGTATTTCAAAACCAACTACTAAGAATATGTACTTTAAGAATAGTTTAAAATAGTAATATTATCCCAATGTCGCACCACCTAGAGTTAGGCGTTGCGACGCCGGGGCATAATCCCATAATCTTCATAAATCATTATTCTACAAGCACAAGGAATCCAAGACTTCCCTATAAATATAGACTCTCATTAAAACCCTAAAGAAGAGAGAAAATACACAACAAATAGTTTTAACACATATTTTAGAGAGATCCAATGAGGAAGATTAAAGAGCGATAAGCAGAGACGAAGGCGGTGACGTCCGAAGACGAAGGGATTCAATTCAGGTTAATCTTCGAGTTTCTTTCTTTAAACTCTAATGATGTCCATTATGTTCTTGACCATACTTTCATTATTTTTATATTTAGACATTAACTAACTCTATTATTCTAGAGGATGTAGCTTATGCTTGAACCTATATTTTAATTTCCAATTGATTGTTATAAAGTTTTAATTCAATTTATTTATATTTTCTTGTGTTTAATGTTTTAGTTTGTTGGCCACAAATTAAGATGATGTTGTTGGGATATATGCCCAATAGCATATTGTAATATGTAAACGAGATTATATTTTAAGTAATAAACAATTGGTTATTCATTTATTAAAATATTGATTTTAAAGTTGCATATTAATAATTATTATGTATGCCCTTAGATACTTAATGTACTTTCAGATTTAGTGCATAAATTTTATACACAAGAAGATTTAAATATGAAATTAGTAATCATAAATAATCCTTAGAGAGAAAACAAAGACGGGAACTTTATTTGTCGTTTATCTACAGCCGCGGTCCATTCCATATTGCATGATGACTTTGATCCAGGTTTGTTCATGTAGTGACATGGGAATAAAGGTACCTTATATAATGCGATCATATAGGACTAGACCAAGACAGAAATGAATTTCTTTTAATATATGTTAAACAAAGAAATTCGTATCAGTCTAATAGATGATCATATATGGGTTTATCTTAATTCTGAGTGTACTATGAACTCCTGCATGGCAGGCTATGTCTTTTGATTTAAAAAGGTAAGGTTGGTGAAGCAATTTCGACCAATAGCTACGTATTTTGGGGACATGATTTGGTGTGTAGCTGGGGACGGTTTACATAGATATGGAATCCACTCCTTTTTGTGAGTCGTAGATGAGTATCTTCCTTCAGGGTTGATTCGGTACTTGAATAGTTAGAGCGCTCAAGTCTTTCTATTACGAATAAAAAGATTAATATTCATAATAGTTATGAATAAATCGTTCATTAGAGAATCAATAGTACTTATGGCACAAAATAATTAGAGGGTATAACTTACATTATGACCCGGCTCTAATTATGAGATACTCGTGGAGGGTCAATCTGTATCCAGTGATTATATCGGTGGACACCATTGACTTTCGGTATAAAATATATTTGCAGTAACGAGAGTGCAGCTTTAAGTTTTTAGTGGAATAACCTAAAGTTAATAATTCGGAATATTTAATTAAAGAGTTTTAATTAATATTTCGAGATTATTGGAGCTCGGAATTATAGGTCCATTTGGTCCCCGTGTTAGCTCGTTACACTATAGGAATCCATGGAATAATTGGATAGTCCAATTATGAACTCACTTGAAAAATATTAAATAATTGAGAATTATTTATTGATATAATTATTAATTTGATTAATAATTATATAATGTCACACTTTGAAAATATATATTAAAATGTTTAATATATAGTTTTTATATTAATGATTATTAGGTTATCATTTAATATAGGATTTGATTTTTAAATTAAATTTTATTTAATTTATATCATGATATAAGTTAAATGTTAAATTTTAATTTCAAATTAAATGATATTTGATATTATATTTAATTTTGAAATTAATAATCTTGTTGTGACAAAAATGTCATTGGCCCATATTTATATGTGTGGTTAGGGTTAGAGCTAATTTTGTAAATGTACATTTAATTAACCTAAACCCTAGATATAAATTGGATGTTTTTCTCTTCACATTCCAACCCTAGCCACTTTCTCATCTTTTCAATGAGATTGTAAAGGAGAGAAAAGAGAGGAAAAACAATAGTAATGAAATATTTCTCAAGAAAAATTTCATGGAAGAGAGTTAATCTGATCCCACCCTCACAGATGAGTCATAACAATCGAGTGGTTGACCCAATCGTTGACAACACACATGGATCACGGCAGCAACATTCAGAAGTTGTATTAGCTCACTTACATCAACTGACCATCACCAATTGCAAGTTTGATCATTCAATCGCATGGCCCAAAAGGGATAACATGCAGCTCAGGAATCTGATCAATGTATGCGCATGTATTGTTATCATGATGATGGGCGTGCGTGATAAAAATTGATCAATATGTGTCCATGTATTATCACACATAGGAATTAATCAAAGTGAGTGAAACACATGTGTGGTCGGTGATGATAATAATGGTAGATCAACAGTCACAGAGCATCACTGGAAATGCGGTTTTGATCAAGTGCGCATGTGGCGCACTTGGTAATTATCCGTAACGTGTGAATGGCTTCATATGATGTTGGAAGGCGAACAGTCACAGCACTTCACAGGTACGTGCGTGACTGGTTCTGGCTCCATGGCTGTGCGTGTGACTGGTTCTGGGTTGGCTTGAGCGTTCGGCAGTGAATAAAATATGGGACTGTTCGGATGTTGGGTTCTAATGAACAAACCAAGATCATTTTAAGCATGAAAGAAGTGTAAATACGAAATGAAGTATAGCGGAATTATACTTACAAAGATCGGTTATAGGATGTGTAGAGTTCAAAAAAATTTATTCCTTTGAAGTTGCTCCAAGCTCCTCCAATATTGAGTGTCAAGCTCCAAGCTTTGAAGAATGGATTCCAAACTCTTGGGAAAGGTTTCCCTATCACCTTTGTATGATCTTTGATGTGCTAGCAATGGAGAAATTTGCAACAAAATTCCCCTTGTTCTTCTTGTAACTCTCGGCCAAGTCAAGATTTGGAGAGGGATAGCTCTTTCCACGCCAATGAGAGAGAGAGGGAAAATGTGAAATGTGTTGACTTGTAATTTTTAATTTCCAAAAGAGAAATGATATTCCAACACACAAATCCACTTCTCTTTTTCCAGAACGACACCAAACCATGCATTTTGGTTAATTTTTTAAATCACGTTTTGTGGGCAAACGTGTTGCCAAACACCCCAACTCAAATTACCCTAAATCATTTTGGTTCCTCAAATTAGTTTCTCAAAATCTCCCTCAAATCCTTAGCTCTCTCATCCACTTCGCTCGGCTTCCAAGCAAATTTACCAACTCTCAGAAGCGAAAACCAGTTCGCCGGATTCCAAGCTCCACGGTCAGTTCGTCAATCCTCAGCTCTCTTTTCAATTTTTTTTTTCACTCTTCTAGATTATCACTATAGTAAACCCACTTTCAATTATTGATAAAAGTCATCAATAATTTCATTTGAAAGAAAGAAAAATCAAAAACCCAAGATTTTATCTTCATTTCTGATTTCGGTATATTTCTTTGCACATGAAGCTTCTGATAGCTAACAGTTCAGAGTTTTTTTTTTGTTGAAATATTGTATTGGTTTCAATGCATGAATTTTGGATCTCATTTGAGAAAATTTAGTTGTTTAGAAGAAAAAGAAGGTCAGTTTTTGGTTGAAAGAAAGTCAGTTGACAAAACACAAGTTAGTTTTTCATTAATAATAAACAGCATTTTATGTTGGGTATGCGTGTATATATATAGGCATTAGATTTTGTTTGGTGGTTGAAGTGAATTTCAATTTGATGCTGTAGTAAATTTCAATTTCTCAAGGAACTTTAATATGTTATGTCTTGAATTGATTTAACGGTTAACTTGAAGTGATTGTTGGACTTAGAATATTATCAATCACAATTCTTAATGTTTAATCATTCTCTCATTGATGGGTATGAATGCCTTCTTTTATGGGTATGTTAACTCAAAAACAACATTGAAACAATTTGTGGAGCAGTATAAGCATGCTTTGCGGAGTAAAGTTGAAAAAGAAATAAGAGAAGATATGAAGTCACTTTCACAGCAACTTCCTTGTGTAACAGAATACAAGATGGAGCAGCAAATACAGGAAGATTATACCATTTCAAAGTTCAAGGAATTTCAACAAGAGTTAATTAGAAAGATGTATTGTGATGTTGTCAATTCAATGAGATCATAACATGTAGTAAGAGAAGATATGAAAGTTGGTGAGGGGAAAAAAGAACTTTCTTTCAAATTTACTTTGAAAAAAGAAAGGAGAAATTACTTGTAGTTGCTCAATGTTTCAGTTTAGAGGAATTCTCTCCAGGCATGTTGTTACAACCATGATACGTAATGACGTAGAAGTATTGCCAGATAAGTATATCCTCGAACGATGGCGAAAAGATTTTCGACGATGTCATAGTAGGGTGAAAGTTAGCTATGATATATGGAGTTCTACAGATGAACAAGTGAGATATGACAAAATATGTGCTAAGTTCGCAATGGTTGCAGATAAGATTGCATGAGATATTGAAAGTTATAATAATGTGTCAGATTTGATTGATAATCTGTGGAAATATTTACCGAAACAAAATTTTCGTATTGAAAAAAGTTGTTGTAATACTGTTGGGAGTTCAGAGACTGCAGTTGAAAGCATTCGTGATCTAGAGATTACTCGTGCTAAAGGTCGTCCTCGCACTCGAAGGCTGCAGTCTATAAAATTTAAGAAACATAGCAAAAAAAACATCAGGTGTGTATTGGGTTACTGTAAATTTGTTAAGTCAATTAACTTCAGTAAAGTAAGTAATTGCTCATTTTCATTCTACTTGATGAACAGGATGTAAAAATGCACGAGCAATTACATTCTATTCAATTCCCAACACAAGATAGCAACGAGGTTAGTATAAATTGTTTATTTTATTTTATTTTATTTATATATATAGCGTATTTTACTGTATTAGCAAATGTAGTTACCTTTGATTTGATTTTCCATGCAGATTGAACATGTTCCTGCCACTGCACCATATGTTCCTGATTCATTTGGAGGATTTCAGCAATTACTGCAGTCTATAAATGATAATTCATTTGGATGATTTCAAAAATTACTTTTCCAATGCCTTGAAGTTGTCCAGATAACGCTAGTTTTGATATAGAATTTTAATGTAATCAACATTCTCTTAAATCAAATCACCCGACTTTATATGTTATATTTGTTTGTTAATTCAATTGTTAGTTTTTATGCCCTAACGAGTGGCTTAGTTCAAAGTGTACTAAAAGTATGCTCAAAGTATGGACAAAGTATGGTCAATAAAAACTTCTACAATCAAATAGCATATTATACACTGACATAAATATATGTGATGCTTGAAGCATTATACATTGTTGGGATAACATATTATAAAAATGATACATAATAATAGGAAAATAATTATTTATGCAGCATATTTTTGAATGGGACTACTGTCTCGGTTTCGTAGTTCATCCCTCAACTTTCGAATTTTAGCTAGTATAATATCATGATTAGTGTCGTTGGCTTTTCGATCTTCCGCCCATTCATCGTCGTCATTCCAGTCAAAGGCCAGACAATCATTGCATTTCCAAAATTTTCGATTCGGATTCCGTGATGTAGTAGAAGTCAATAACTTTTGGTATCCGTTGGGGCATTTGCGGCAACGTCGCCGTTCCACTGAATGTGCACTTGTGCTATATGACATTATGATTACAATTTAACTGCAAAATACATCATAACAAATATATTATAAACAGAACAATCTTCAAGTAAAGAAGTAACAAAATCTGGATAAACAGAACAATCACATTCAAATTTGACAAGTAAATAATAATACAAAAACTGGATAAATAGTACTGCTCATATTAATTTACTCTTTGTATGCAGTATTATTATAAGCTGAGATTCTGTATTTCTTTTTCTTTCTTTTTGGCCCTCTTGCAGCTACTATCTGGTTTAGTATTGAGAAGCAGGACTGGGGGCGTTTACGTTTTGTTGGACTGAATAATTTAAAATGTTCCTTAAAATGTTCAATCCACACTTCCATCAATACAAAATGCTCAATCCTCACTGCCATCACTACACAAAATACTCAATCCTCACTGCCATCACTACACAAACACTCAATTCTCACTAACATCACTACATAATATTTGAAAGCATACTTTCCTACTTCATAATCCACATAAACTCACCTATGTAACATAAGTAATTCAAACCTAGCAATTTTACATACATTAAGACAGCATGGTCACCATTTATGCATAGGACACACGTTATATAGTTTTTGGCATATCACAGACAAATGGAGAACAAAATCACTCGATGTTACAACTGTCCAAGCTTATTTCTTTGGCATATTCACAAGTTATATTCACAATATTTATCATCTACATAATCAAAATCATTATCACATTAAACTCAATCTTAAAATTGCATTTCCCCAGCAATTCGAATTTCGTAAAAGCCAGCCAAACATAAGACTAATAGATGAAGCAAAGGCTATTAAATGAGATCAATTACTCAACAACTGCCATAAGTCATGCTGGCTATTCTTTCCAACTCAACACAACTTGAAAGATGAAATAGATATAAATGGCATCCTGCCACAAAACACACACGGTTGCCTTAATCTCAACCAATTTAAAATTACTGCTCTTGATTGATGATGATATGATGAAAGTAAAAGAACTCAAGATGCAAAAATGAGAGAATGATTAAACATTAAGAATTGTGATTGATAATATTCTAAGTCCAACAATCACTTCAAGTTAACCGTTAAATCAATTCAAGACATAACATATTAAAGTTCCTTGAGAAATTGAAATTTACTACAACATCAAATTGAAATTCACTTCAACCACCAAACAAAATCTAATGCCTATGTATATGATTTCATTCAAAATGATGATGATTCTTGTGTATATAATAAGGTTAGTGGGAGCGCACTGACTTTGATTGTCCTATACGTTGATGATGTATTGCTTCTTAGCAATGACATTCTCATACTAAAATCGGTGAAAGCTTGGCTTTCATTAAAATTCTCAATGAAATTCTTGGGAGAGGCAACCTTTATTCTAGGAAGAATGATTTACTGGGATAGATCTAAAAGTTGTTGGCACTCTCGGAGAACTCGTACATTGACAAACATGTACGCGACATGGTGTCTCATATGATTTGAGCATCTGTAGTCACTATCAGGCCGATCCAGGTGATGGTCACTGGATTGATGTTAAGAACGTCATTTAGTATCTTAGACGAACTAAGGATGCTTTCTTAATTTATAGAGATGGAGAACTTGAGGTGACTGGGTTCACCAATGCAAGTTTCCAAACCGATAAAGACGACTGTAAGTCGCAATAAGGGTACATATTTTGTTTGAACAACGAAATAGCGAGCTGGAAATCTTCCAAGCAAGATGTTGTTTCCGATTCAACAACAAAAGCGGAATACATTGCTGCGGCTGAGGCAGCAAAAGAAGCATTTTGGATCTATAAAATTCCTAATTGGATTGGGAGTAGTTATGTTAGCAGCTGAGCTAGGCTACATCACAGGCTTAGGAATTACGGTCTCATCAATGATCCAAGTATTTACTTCGATGGTTTCATCTGATTCGTGAGATCGTATATCGTGGTGATGTAAAGATCGAAAAGATCGTTTCACATAATAACCTTGCATATCCGCTGACGAAAGCTATATCTTAGTAAAAGTTTGAGCGACCCGTACATAGTTAAGATGTTGGACACTTGAGTGATTGGCTATAGGACAAGTGGGAGATTGTTGGACAATTATGACCCAAAGCATCATTATTTGTAAAAGACATGGTGTTTTTGTACAAATTAACTATATGACAAGGAAAGTGCTCTTTTATCATTTTGTAATTGGATTACTTGGATATATAAATGATAAAAGTCCATATGATTAGTACCGGATTAATAAAATATGAGACAACATTAATCCATGAAAGTTTTAATCATTAAATATCCATAGTCATAGTATTATAGAGACTGGACATCGATAATGCAGAATAGGCTAGTATTACACTTGTGCGTGTTATGGAAGCTTAACGGCATAGTTCTCATATATTTAAGTATTGGATACTTATGCAAGTGTGATAGGAGGTTCTGTTAGCCATTGGACCAGGAACACTTCGCTCTGGATAGACCCCTCGGAATCCCATTGGTAGTATGGCTTTGTGGCTATGGAAATATGAATCAGGGTAGGTGTATGTAGTCTTAACCTGAGACTTGCATCGCTAATACTTGTGACAATCAGTACGCTTTGGTTTTGGTCGTCCGGAGCTTTAACAGGTTCTGTGTACGCCTCTTCTGGGTTTACTGAGAATCAAAGTGTATTAGATGTGATGTCAAGATAGAAGTATCACTTCATTCATATGGAGATGATGACCACGCAGGGATATAGAACTAGTACTCTTAAATGCTGCAACTATCGGGATAGTATGACTAGGTCATGATTATCCGATTACAGAGACTAGTTGCTAGTGATCCTATATATGATTCGTACGGGGCATACACAATTCCAGCCCTAGGCCTAGCATGTGACATCTGATACTGGATCGAATTACGTAATACATTATATACTACGCCTGATAAAGATTATATATTCCTCATTGAATATTTCTAGATAATTGGGTAGGCACGGTGCTTTGCTAGAAGCCAACCATGTCTTGTAAATCGGTGAGAACGTGATATGGGGTACGCACGTGTCGGATAGTCCGACAACGTATTTACTACCAAATTATCCATGGATCTCTTGGGTCGCTTCCCAAAGATTCACCGATGACATTTGACTCGAACAGAATTAATCTGGGATTAATTATGAGAGAGTAAATTAATCTGGGATTAATTACGGTAAGAATTAATATGGGATTAATTATTAAAGAGAAAATTAATCTGGGATTAATTGCGGTAAGAATTAATCTGGGACTAATTCATCTAGAAGAGAGAACGTGATTAATTTGGAATTAATCGAAAATGTAAATTTAATAGTTAAATTGGATTTTACTATTTAATTTATTTAATTGGGCTAAAATAATATATTGGATATATTAATTGAAATTGGATTTCAATGCGGAATTAAAATTGGATTTTAATTCAAGCGAACGAATTAATTTGGAATTAATTCGTAAGCGACTTTTGTAATAATTTTACTAGACAATATTATTTAATTAAATTGGATTTAATTACGTCGCGACGGAAAATTGGTTTAATCGGATTAAACAAATCGGGCCCAAATTGTGTTGTATAAGCCAACTTGAATTTGGAATTCATAATTGGGTGGGACCCACAACTTACATCACATGTCATTATTTGTGATGGAAGTAGTTGGCTACTTTAAAAGGCATATTTTGCCAACACACATAAAACTTTTGAAGTCAACACCTTTTGCATTATGTTTTGGAAAACACAAAGCATTATTCATCTTCTCTATTCCTTTCCCTTGGCCGAACATCACACTCTTGTTCTTAATTTTTGTTGCAAATATTCATCAAAGCTAGCACTTAAGGAGTCTTTTAAGGTGATAGGGAAACTCACCCAAGAGTTTGGAACTCAAAACGAGGGCATGGAGCTTCAACATCCATGGAAAAGTTTTGAACTTCAACCGATCAATGTAAGTTAATTCCGCAAACTTATCTTATTTTATTCACACTAGAATCATGTTTAGGATCTTTGGGCAAGTCTTAGAGACACTAACAATTTCACATCATGTTAAATTGGAAAGTGTTTATGAGGGAATTTGCACATGTGAATTGCATGGGTTTTTTTTTTGGCATGCATTGTGTCTTTGGGCGTGTGGATGGATTTGGGCCGAGGCTGGGTGGATGGGCCGAGGCTGAGATTTGAAACAAAAACTGACTAAGCGAATCCAAGGCTGGCTAGTGAGTTCGAATCCGATGAGTTGCTAATTTTGGAGGTTTTCCTTCCTTCCGGCATTCATTTTCACAACTTTCGTAACTTTTCAAGTAGTGCCTCCATACGAGGCTCATCATCAGGCTTATGCCAAATTGCAATGTCTACAGTCGCCCCCACTTTGATAGGGCTCGTCATTGTGTGATAGTGACAACCCTATCAAAGTCATGCATGTATTTTTTACTTACCTGGTTCGTCGGTCATTACTGGACTTACCTGTTGTTTTGCTGCTTTTGTGAGATGCTTCGATCTCTGGGATTTCTTCCCAAACTGAGTTGAGTTGATGGCGAGGTGCTTCGACCCCTGGGCTTTATTCCCGAACCATGCTGGGTGTGAGATGTTTCGATCTCTGGGCTTTATTCCCGAACTGTGCTGAGTTGATGGTGAGGTGCTTCGACCCATGGGCTTTATTCCCGGACCATGATGGGTGTAAGATGCTTCGATCTCTGAGCTTTATTCCCGAACTGACTTGAGTTGATGGCGAGGTGCTTCGACCCCTGGGCTTCATTCCCAAACCATGCTGAGTTGATGGTGAGATGTTTCGATCTCTGGGATTTATTCTCGAACCATGCTGGGTGTGAGATGCTTCGATCTCTGGGCTTTATTCCCGAACTGTGCTTAGTTGGTGGCGAGGTGCTTCGACCCCTGGGCTTTATTCCCGAACCATAGTGGGTGTGAGATGCTTCGATCTCTGGGCTTTATTCCCGAACCATGCTTGGTGTGAGATGTTTCGATCTCTGGGCTTTATTCCGAACTGTGCTGAGTTGATGGCGAGGTGCTTCGACCCCTGGGCTTTATTCTTGAACCATGCTGGGTGTGAGATGCTTCGATCTCTAGGCTTTATTCCCGAACTGTGATTAGTTGATGGTGAGGTGCGTCGACCTCTGGGCTTTATTTCTGAACTATTTTGGGTGTGAGATGCTTCGATCTCTAGGCTTGATTCCTGAAATGTGCTAAGTTGATGGTGTTTTGGTCCACTGTGTGACTTTTCGATCCACTTGGGAGTTTTTCTATGATGATGAGGTGCTTCAACCTCTGGGATTCATTCCCAAACTATTAATAATACGGGCCTCGACCCTGGGATTCATTCCAAAAACTGTTGATAATGTGGGTGGTGAGGCACTTCGCCCCTGCTTATCCTCATTCCCGAGGAGTTGCTCATCCTCATTCCCGAGGTTGTTCTCCATTCTCGGAGTTGCTCGTCCTCGCTACTTTTTCTTTTTCTTCAAAGCCTGCGAATATAAAACAAAAATTGTGTGTATGCGACATGGATGCATTCCCTATTCCGAAGGGTTTTCTTTGTCCTATTGGCTTGATGTCATCCTTGGTTAGACATTCCTTATGCTAGAGGGTTTTCCTTCACCCATTTAGGGATCCTCTTGGCCTTTGGTGCCCTCTTGCCTATGAAAAGTCTTTGGTCGCCCCTTGGCCTTCTTACAGTTTCCCTCTGCCTATTCTCCTCCGGTGATTGCTTAGTTCTCTTTGGTCTCATGGCTCAAGATCCTGTTGTTTCCCTTATTCGCGAGGTGGTAGACTGGTCACCCCAGACCTGGCCCAGCTTTCTTCTCTTCGCTACCCATACCGGGTCAAAGTATATTACTCCTTCTTGAAAGCGGCCTCATCCTTTTGGGATCATGTCTTCTGATTCTCAGGTTTCTAAATGTGCCCTCTCCCTGAAATTGGACTCCATTATCCGTCACTATGTGATGTGGCATTCTGTATCGACATACTATATTATGGGCTATGAAATAGTCTTAATAGTTAAATATATTATTGTCCTCAAAGAATGCTCAGTAATGAAACCATAGAACCTTCAAAACACTCAATGCAACTCAAATCCAAGTCTTTGAATAAATCATCTAAGCCAGACTCACAATGTGTGTGTGTGCAAAGGTTCATTTACAGCTTGATTCCTATGTAAGCCAACTCAATGATTTTGTTTCAAAAATTGGGATCGATAGGTCAAACCAACCTAGATATCTCAATTATGCTCTGCAATTGCTTTTTATGTGCTCAATATGGAATGATTTTCTTTTTTCTTTTCTTTTTTTTTTTTTTCAACACACCTACCCTTTAAGGTAGCATTTCTCCTCATAGTGGTCCCAATACTCACCCATGGGTAGCTTCAGGCTTATCGATTATGGGTGGTTTAATGTTTTTTTTTTTTCTTTAGAGACTTTTCTTTTATTTTCAACCATACCACACATCATAACACAAGAAAATCAAGATAGACATATAAGGAAACGGTCATTCATCAACCTGTAATTTCTTCAACTAGTTACTTTCCCAACTACTTAGGTTTTCACTGCTAAAAAACTATAATTAAGTGATTACGTGTCTAATATAGATCAAATACTCAAAGTATCAGATAAAAGTACATCAAGAACTTATCGTTTCTAAGATTTCACCCTAAAGCAAACAGTTTCATCATTGGACGTATGCTTAACTATTAAGGACTAAAAACAAATAATTTTTTTTTGGCCGAAGGCCCCCCAATGGTCTTTCTATTCTGGTCATAAGATTTTCTGTTTCTCGGCTTCCTCTTCCTCGATATCCATGACGGTTTCTCTTAACTTTCGAAAGTCACTAATCAAGGAGGTCATCCTTCTCAGCTTGTTATAAATGGAGGGCTCGGTTCCCTTAATGATCTTCTTAATATGGTTCTTCTTCGAGGGCTGTGTCTGCATCTTCAAGAGGTGGCTTCTCCAGCGATCCACATAATCTTTGAAGATCTCTTCCGGCTTCTGTTCGGTGTTTTCTAGGTCATGGAGCGACAAGTCTATCTCCATGTCTGTGACATATTGGTTCAGGAAGGCCTCCGCTAATGCCCTCTAGTCATCCCTGATCTTTCACTCCAGGCCATGATACCATACTACGGGCGCCCCTTCTAGTGACATCTCAAACATCTTATGTACCTGACGCTTTGACAAACCCACTGAACTCATCACTGAAACATATTG
The DNA here is from genome assembly GCA_019454045.1 of Zanthoxylum bungeanum. Lineage (NCBI taxonomy): Eukaryota > Viridiplantae > Streptophyta > Magnoliopsida > Sapindales > Rutaceae > Zanthoxylum > Zanthoxylum bungeanum. The sequence continues at coordinate 23,112 of SKCR01048074.1, forward strand.
TCGGAGATGGACCCGAGGATCTCCGTTTCTGTTGAACTTGGCCATGTCAGGCATTTTGAACTGGGGAGGTAGCTGTTCTTCGAAAGTCATTGCATCATAGCCTAACAGATCTTCATGTTTTCCTTTCATCTTGCGGGTAACTGACTCTACTTGTTCTCTGAGTTTCTATAACTCTTCATGAGGCCCGGATATCCTTCTTGCAGCATACTCAGCCATGTCATCATCAAAAATAGGGATTTCTTCACTCACCCTATTCGGGGGGGTTCTCGAGCCTTCCACTATCATTATTTTCTGTTCCCACTGTGCGGGGCACAGTCAGACTGGCCATAGCGTTGGTCAAAGTTTGTAGTTGCTCGGTAATCTTAGTCATGTTGGTCTCCAATTGATCCATACAGGAACCTTCACTGTCTGACGCACTCATGCTTGCTAACCTCTTATTGACAAGTCTTCCTTCTTCTCTAACCCAAAGGATATCTATGATAGCTGTTAAGACAATGAGTTAGCATGATGCGTGTATACATGAGATGCATGTGGTTATCAAAACATCATATATCCTTCCGACCATATTCCTCACATACTCGTGGTAAGTCCATTTCTGTCCTAGGTATGGCTTATTTTATCCACCAATGTGGGGTATACAAAATCGTTATCTCCCACGCTACAAAGGTGAACCATGGGTACCTCAATCCATTTCCATCGGTAAAAGACAAAAACCGCCCATTTACAATATTGACTAAGCCTATTGCCTAGAAACGATGAATTGGGCCCTCGGTAATCACAGTTGTGGGGATGGACTTGGAGATATCTAAAAGTATACAAATATGCCATAACAGGGCGTACCTTTCCTGGATGAAAGCCAGTGCGGATATCGGACTCATGCATTTGGCATATTCGGATCATGTTTGAACCTTCTAAGCCCATCAAGGTTTTCATACAAGTTGGCCCGTTATCATTTTAAAGCGTTCAATCAGATTATCACGAGGTGCAAACTTGTCCCAGTTGAAAAGGCCCAACAGGTTTACACTTTTGCGATAAGGTGGCTAAACAACTTCAAATGATATGAGGCCCAAACACAAGGTGGCCTATCGTCATTTTGAAAACTTTTGGCCCAATCGTCATAAGATACAAACTCGTCACAGTTTAAGTGGCCCAACAAGTTTGTATCATATGACGAGATGCCCAAATGGATCCAAATGATAATGGTCCCAAACACAAGCATATGGGTAGCTTCTATAGAACATATAACTATGGTTCATATGTGGGCTTATAAGGGTATGGATAAAGGCTCCCGTCGGCGAAGGGTTGCTCACAACTAGATCTCCCCACTAAAGGGTACGAGAGACCAAGTGAGCGCGCCCTTTTTTTATACCCTAGGGTACGTTCCAACGAGTGATGGTCATCACATAACGATCCGCCGCCTTGAGTGAAAGAGACTTCACGATACATGACGCCATCGGGGTAAAAAGGGTATGCAAAATATATGAGACTTGGTTAACCAAAGCCAAAGCCACGGACACTACAAGGCATTATTTCGAGGCCGATTCTATATCCCCAGTGGAGTCACCATCAGTAGGATCGAAATGGGGTTTACCGCTATGCCTATGATGCTCGGCGACCACGACACTATTAGGCTCGCAGCCCGTAGAGAGTACGGAGTAGCCCACGGGGGACTTAACTGGAGAATAAAGGAGTCGCCACCCAGTGTGAATTGGGAAAATATTTAAGGCCGCACTCACCCCTCGCAATGGAAGACCTCAAACCGTTGGGTTCGGAATAGTCCCTTACTTATGCCAGTATAATGGACGGGTTCACACAATGGTATAGCCAAGTCTTATGCAGTTCATGCAAGATAATTCAAATAAACACAAATTTGCACACCCATAAACATTAATAGAAATAATAAAAGCATATTACATTAAAAAGTATGAGATGCGATAACGAAAATCATAATAAATAATCAAAAGAAGGAAAAACGTTAATAAATATATAGCAAACAAAAAGGAGGTTTGTCACGCATATATGGATATTTCCCAAGTAGCACGTGGAGTTGTATCCCAAGTACAGATCGCACTACCGTCCATTCGGATTCGGCTACAGAATTTACGTCTGGGTTTCCATCCAATATACCACAATGGATAATAATATACATAACCATCAATGCGATGTAAACTAACATAAAAATATACATGAACAATAATAAACAAAATAAGGGCGAAATAATAAAATAACAGTAAATAATCAAGAAAATAACAAAATAAAAGTGAAATAATAAAATAACAATAAAAGGTGACTAAATAAATAAAAAAAGATAAATAACGAAATGTCAAAGAAAGAAAAATGTGACCAAAAATTTGGCCTTTTTTTAATGTAGGACTTCGCAGACCCGGCTGGACGTATTTCACATCCAGCCAGGCATGCAGCGTCCGAAACTATAAAATAAATATGGTAAAAGGTGCCCTCAAGTCTTACCTTTTAAGTTGTTTTCTCGGAGGTGTGTTAGGTCGTCGCCGGGAGGATTGAAGCTTGGTTTCAAGGTTTCTGTGTTTTGGTTCGCTGTTCGATGTTTCTGCTTACTGTTTTACTATTTTTTGGTTTCTGTTTTGCTGTTTCTGGATGCTGTTTTGCTGTTTTCTTGTTGCTATTTTTGGTTTTTTTTTGCTGTTGTTTTTGGTGATTTTGAGCTGTTGTTTTGGTTATTTTTTGCTGCTATTTTGGTTGTTTTTGGGCTGCTGTTTTGTTCGATTTTTTGTGGTTGTTTGGTGGTTGGTTTCTTTCAATGATGGTGGTAGTTTAGTGGTTGGTTTCTTTTGGTGATGGTGGTTGTTTGGTGGCTGGTTTCTTTCGGTGATGGTGGTTAGTGTTTTTATTTCGGTGGAGGCTAGTGTTGTTCACGCCCAACCCTTAGAAGAAGAATAAGAGAAGCCTTGGGTTTTCCTTGTCAAGTTCACGTCCCATAAGAGAAGAGAATGAGACCCCCCAACTTTGATGATTTGGTCTCTCTTTTATAATGATTTGGAGGGTTCTCTAAACAAGGAAACAAATCATGTTTATTTTGAAATTTATTTTGGGAAAGAATCTTATAAATTTGGTGATGGGGATGATTTCAAATCTTGTTAATTGGAAAGGATGGGATTTCACATCTTGTTAAATTGGAAAGTGTTGATGAGGGAATTTGCATGGGTTTTCTTTTTTATTTTTTTTTATTTTGGGTATGCATGGTGTCTTTGGGCGTGTGGATGGATTTGGGGTGAGGCTGGATTGATGGGACGAGGCTGAGGTTGATGGGCCGAGGCTGAGGTTGATAGGCCGAGGCTGAGGTTGATAGGCCGAGGCTGAGGTTTGAAATAAAAAATGACTAAGCGAATCTGAGGCTGGCTAGTGAGTTCGAATCCGATGAGGTGCTAATTTTGGAGGTTTTCCTTCCTTCCGGCATTCGTTTCGCAACTTCCGTAACTTTTCAAGTAATGCCTCCATACGAGGCTCATCATCGAGCTTATGCAAAAATGCAATGTCTACAGAAACAAAAATGGGTTAATCACGCATATATGAATATTTCCTGAGTGGTACGTGGAGTTGTATCCCAATTACAGACCTTACTGCCATCCGTTCGGATTCGGCTACGGAATTTACGTCTGGGTTTCCATCCGATATACCGCAAGGGATAATAACATGCATTATCATCAATGTAATGTAAACGGACACAAAAATTATAACCATGCATATGCGGATAATAACCAACATGAATAAATAAAATAAAAGGTAAAATAATAAAATAACGATGAAAAGATAAATAACAAAATAAATGTGAAATAATAAAATAACGATGAAAGTGAATAAATAAATAAATAAAGATAGCACTAAATAGATAAAAAAAAATTAAATAACAAAATGCCGACAAAATAAAATAATGTGACCATAAATTTGGTCATCTTTGATGTACGACTTCGCATACCCGGCTAGACGTATTTCACGTCCCGCCAGGCATGCAGCGTCCGGAACTATAAAATAAATATGGTAAATGGTGCCCACATGTCTTACCTTTTAAGTTGCTTTCTCGGAAGTGCGTTAGGCTATCGCCGGAAGGATTGAAGCTTTGTTGTTTCTGGTTGCTGGTCGCTATTTTTGTTCATTATTCTACTGTTTCTGCTCGCTGTTTCACTATTTTTGGGCTGCTATTGTTGTTGTTTTTGGGTTGCTGTTTTTGTTATTTTTTGCTACTGTTTTGGCTGTCTTTGGGCTGCTATTTTTTCTATTTTTTTCTGCTGTTTTCTGGGGTTTTTTTGGGTGATTTTGGTGGGTTTTTTCGGTGATTCAGGTTGTTTTCTTTGGTGGATGTCTTCGGTGGTTCAAGTGTTAGTGTCATACACATGCCCAAGGTCTCTAAACAATGATTTGTGTGTGAATTTATCAAGATAAGTTGCGGAAAATACTTACATTGATCGGATGAGAATTTCAAAAATCTTCCATGGATGTAGAAACTCCAAGCTTTTATTTGAGTTCCAAACTCTTGGGTGAGTTTCCCTATCTCCTTATAATGACTCCTTAACTGCTAACTTGAAGAATTTTTGCAACAAAAATTCAAGAACAAAATGAGGGATGTTTGGCCCGAGAGAGGGAAAAATGAGAATGAATTGTTCCAAACTGAATTCATAAGTTGTGTTGAATTTTTGTGTTGTGTGTTTAAAAGATCCAATTACTATTGCCAACTACCACCATCACAATTTGACAAGTGATGTGAGTTATGGGTACCACCCAATTTTGAATTCTAAATTCAAGTTGGCTTACACAACGCACTTTGGGCCCGGGTTCGTTTAATCCAGTTAAAGGAATTTTCATTGCTAAATAATTAAGTCCAATATAATTAAATAATAATGCCTCGCAAAATTATTACAAAAGTCGCTTACGAATTAATTCCAAATTAATTCATTCGCTCGAATTAAAATCCAATTTTAATTCCTCATTGAAATCCAATTTCAATTAATATATATGATATATTATTTTAGCCCAAATAAATAAATTAAATAGAAAAATTCAATTTAACTATTAAATTTATTTTACCGATTAATTCCAAATTAATCGCGTTCTCTCTTCTAGACGAATTAATCCCAGATTAATTCTTAACGTAATTAATCTCTGATTAATTTTCTCTCTCTCATAATTAATCCCAGATTAATTCTATTCGAGTCAAATGTCATTGGTGAATCTTGGGGAAGTGACCCAAGAGATCTCTGGATATGTTGGCAGTAAATATGGTCATTGGACTATCCGAACACGTGCGTACCCCATACCATGTTCTCACCAATTTACAAGACATCGTTGGCTTCTAGCAAAGCACCCTACCCAATTCTCCACAAATATTCAACGAGGAATATATCATCTGGATCAGGCGTAGTATACAATGTATTGCGTAAAACGATCCAGTATCAGATGTCACATGCTAGGCCTAGGGCTGGAATTGTATCTGCCTCGTACAAAGTATATATCGGATCACTAGCAACTAGTCTCTGTAATCGGATAATCATGACCTAGTCATACTATCCCGATAGCTGCAGCATTTAAGAGTACTAGTTCTGTATCCTGCGTGATCATCATCTCCAAATAACTGAAGTGATACTTCCATCTGACATCACACCAACACACTACGATTCTCAGTAAACCCAGAAGAGGCGTACATAGAACCTGTTAAAGCTTCGGACGACCAAAACCAAAGTATATTGATTGTCGCAAATATTAGTGATGCAAGTCTCAAGTTAAGACCACATACACCTACCCTAATTCGGATTCCCATAGACACATAGTCATAATACCAATGGGACTCCAAGGGGTCTATCCAGAGCGAAGCTGTTCCGGTCCAACGGCCAACAGAACCTCTTATCACACTTGCATAAGTATCCAATACTTAAATATATGAGAACTATGTCGTTAAGCTTCCATAACGCGCACAACTGTAATACTAGCCTATTCTGCATTATCGATGTCCAGTCTCGATAATACTACGACTTGGGATATTTAATGATTAAACCTTTCATGGATTAATATTGTCTTATATCTTATTAATCAGGTACTAATCATATGGACTTTTATCATTTATATATCCAAGTAATCCAATTACAAATGATAAAAGAGCAATTTCCTTTGTCACATAGTTAATTTGTACAAAAACACCATGTTTTTTACAAATAGTGATGCTATGGGTCATAATTGTCCAACATCAGGTTATTTCTTTGGTTGTTTTTCGGTTGGTTGTTCTTTGGTGGATGGTTTATGTGGTTGTTCTTCTATTTTGAGGGATTTCACGTCAAAGAAGAAGAATAATAAGTAGGGTTTTCGTCCAAGCCTAGAGTTTTTTTATGATGATTGCCGTGTAGCCTCCAAGGTTTTTTGTTGGTGATGGTTCACGCCCAAACCCCCTTTTCTTATGATGATTTGGCCCCTAATTTATAATAATTTGAAGGGATCTCCAAATAGGGAAACAAATCATATTGATTTGGGAGATATTTTCATAAATTATTTTGGGAACACAATCTCACAAATTTGGTGATGAGAATATCTCAAATCTTGTTAAATTGGATGGGATCCCAAAATCTTGTTAAATTGGAAAGTATTGATGACGGAATTTGGACATGTGAATTGCATGGGATTTTCTCTATTTGGGAAGGTTTGGGCGTGCATGGTAGATTGCATGGGCCATGGGTGTGTGGGTTGCAGGGTAATGGGCCGGTTGCAGGTGTTGGGGGTTTGTCTAAGGCTAAGGTTTGAAATAACGGCTGAGCGAATTCGAGGCTGGCTAGTGAGTCTGAATCCAATAAGGTGCTAATTTTGGAGGTTTTCCTTCCTTCCGGCATTCGTTTTTCACAACTTTCGTAAATTTTCAAGTAGTGCCTCCATACGAGGCTCATCATCGGGCTCATGCAAAAATACAGTGTCTACAAGTATCATAACGGTATCATTCTTTAACTATTCCTGGTCAAGGTTTTCAATTACTTGGTCAGTAAGTAAACCCATTGAGACCGGTACGTGTCGTATATTGAAATGTTGGATTCTAATAGTTTCTCAATTAACCATGAGTCTCGGGAGAATTATACAGACACGTAGGTGTTTATATCGGATAAACACTAAACGAATCGCCAAAGATTCTTAATAGATGGTACACCAACGTCAATAAGAATCTTCTCGGGTTGAGTGAGCATAGTGATCCTTCAATTTGAGATACCACTGTGGATGTATGAGGTATTGTGGGAACACATGATCTGGGGCGACGCATGCTGTCCCGGCCTCGCGGCCCGGTCGGGAGTACGGAGTAGCCACGGGGGACTAAATCAGAGAATAATGGAGTCGCCACCCGGTGTGAACCGGGAAAATGAGATTTAAGGCCGCACTCACCCCTCGCAAGGGAAGACCTCAAACCATTGGGTTCGGAATGGTCCCTTACTTATGTCACTTGTAATGAAAGGATTTATGTAATAATTTAATCAAGTTTAAGTAACACTTATTTCCGAGAGTATCATGCTTCTAAATCCACATGCATGAAATTAATCATCATAACATACAACATCACATGGCAATCTCATGAACATATTCTCAATCATATGATATGGAAAACTAAGAACAACCTAATCATGCTTGGGTACTATCTCATGAATACATCGAATGGATAAATGCAGGAATACAAATAATATGATTGACTACATAATGCAAGAGAGATCACCCAAGAGGCAATTATGCATGAAATATGATGAGACAGACTCAGTTCAGTGTGTGCGCGTTCGTGTAGCGTTCATAAACGCGTTCGAACGGTAAACAGAAAGTTTGCGTTCATGTAGCGTTTGATAACGCGTTCGAACGGATCCAGACCTGATGAAACAAAATGCATAGACGTTCGAGTAGCATTTGTAAAACGCGTTCGAACGGGAAACAGAAGGTTTGCGTTCGTATAGCGTTCGATAACGCGTTCGAATGGGAACAGACCTGATGCACAAAATGTGACGCAATACATACATAAAAAAGGCAAATAGCGAAATACGAAGCGCTGCGAAGCATCGTGGCGAAGGATTTTAACCTCTCCAATTAGAGAACCTTTCATCGCACTTACTAAGCCCATGCGCTTATCTCAATGCATATAAAAATAAAGACAATAACCTTAGACTTCATGTACCCGATTGAACACATCTTACATTCAACCGAATATACGTTAATCGGCGCGGCAAAGCATCATGGTAAAGGATTTTAACCTCTTCAATTAGAGGACCTTTCATCGCATTTACTAAGCCCATGCGCTCGATCACATCATGCATACAAAAATAAAGACAATCATATCACACTTAGTATATCCGATTGAACATATCTTATATCCAACCGAACACACATCAACCGGCGCGGCAAAGCATTGTGGTAAAGGATTTTAACCCCTCCAAATAGGGGACCTTTAATCCGACTTACTAAGCCCATGCACTCGATTGAATCATGCATACAAAAGTAACATGCAGAATTCAAATAACGAAAAATAAATAAATCAAAGCAACATAAAACAAAAGAATGTGCCAATTACTCAAGTGGTACGTGGAGTTGTATCCCGAGTACAGATCATACAACCGTCCATTCGGAATCGGCAATGAAATTTATGTCCGGGTTTCCATCCTATATACCACAAGAGGCGACACATTTTCCATTTCATTCAAGCCACAACATGCATCTACTAACGACTCTCATGCGAATAGAATTTAATAAACAATCAAAAGACGAATATAAACTAATGAGAAAAGCGCCCTCAGGTCTAACCTTTTAAATCACCTCTCGGATGTACGGTACACGATCGTCGGAAGGGTGGATACTCCGCAACTCTTCTGGTTCACTGGTTCACTGCTCTCGTTCGTTGTCTTACTTTTTTGAGTCGTCGTTCTCCGTCTTTTGCTGCTGCTTTTGACTCCGATTTGCTGCCGTTTTGCTACTGTTCTGCTGCTGTATTTTAGTTACTGTTCTTGGGATGTTTTGGCTACTGTTTTGGGTGTGATTTTTGGTGGTGTTATGGTGTGATTCGGGGGCTGTTTTGATGAGGTAAAGGGGCTGTTCGGTATTTGTTTTGGTCAAGGCAATGAGGGTTCTTTGGTTTGTGATCTTCGGTTATTGAGAGTGAGGGAGAGTTGTGTCAATAAGCTTGGGTGTTTCTTGTGTGTGTTGTGTGTATGAGCTATGTATGAGCTAGGGGAGTCATGTCTTGGTTAGGGGTTGTTTATATAGAGAATGGCTAGGGCTTCACCTTGTCTCACAAGGAAGGGATTTGATTTAGTGTTGAGCAAGGAAAGTCAAAGATTGAGGGGGGACAAATTTGGTTTAGATTAGGAAGTCAATATCTTTAATTTGTTATAATTGATTTTAATTAGGCATGACATCTTTTTAATTTAGTATGTGATTTTGTTTAGTTAGGAAGGAATCTTGTGTAATTGGTGGGTGAATATCTTAATTAAGGAATTAAAATATTTGATTGATTTTAATGTTTATTTTAATTTGGTATATGATTTTTCGATTTGTTTTGATTTCACCATGTTTTAAATATGTGTTTTAAGTGGGCTTGGGCGTGTGGGCCAAGGCTTGGGCGAATTGGGCTTAATGTGAGGCTAGCAGCAAAACCAGAATTACCGACAACGTTCGAACGCCTCCTCGAACGCGGCACGAACGCCCGCGATTCGAATGTATACACGAACGCAGCACGAACGAAAACAGTGAACCTTGTTTATTCTGAATTTCCCCTTCCGATGTCTGTTTCCCATGACCTCCGTGACTTAAAAGGTAGTGTCTCCAAATGAGACTCATCATAGGGACTTATATGCAAAAATGCAGTGCCTACAGTCGCCCCCACTTTGATGGGACTTGTGTAATGTGTAACAGTGACAATCCTATCAAAGTTATGCAATGCATTTTCACTTACCTGGCTCGCCAGCTGCCTCCTGACTTGCCTGCTGCCTCGACCTGAATTTGATGACGTGCCATTCTTGGCATGCTAAACCCCGTACTTAGGGTGTCGCGGTAGTCCATAATAGTCCACACTAGTCCACGATAATCCACGGAATCCACATAGTCCACATAGTCCACGATAATCCACGGTATCCACGGTAGTCCACGATAATCCATGGTAGTCCACATAATCCATATAGTCCACATAATCCATGATAGTCCACATAGTCCACAATACTCCACAATACTTCATGATAGTCCACGGTTGTCCACATAATCCACAACACTTCAAGATAGTCCACGGTAGTCCACAACATTTTACGATAGTCCACGGTAGTCCACATAATCCATGATAGTCCACGGTAGTCCACATAATCCACAACACTTCAAGATAGTCCACGGTAATCCACAATATTTCATGATAGTCCACGGTAGTCCATAACATTTCACGATAGTCCTCAGTCGTCCACATAATCCACAACACTTCAAGATAGTCCACGGCAGTCCACATAATTCACATAGTCCACACGCCGTACCTGGCAAAACTGTTCTGATGATGCAGTGGGCCTCGACCCTAAGACACATCCCAATAACTACAACCAAGAACGGGGCACCTCGACCCAACACCGCTGACAATAGGGACCTCACCCTCGAACTAATGATATAGTGGGCACCTCGACCCTGGGCACCTCGACCCAACACTGCTGACAATAGGGACCTCGCCCTTGAAATGATGATGTAGTGGGTCCTCGACCCTAAAATGGTACTGATATGGGCCTCGCCCTCAACTGATACTGATGTGGGCCTTGCCCCAAACTGATACTGATGAGGTGGTCCATTCTCGAACCAAGTTGAGGAGAGGTGGTCCATTCTCGGACCGTTTCGATCAGATGTGTTCCATTCTCGAACCGTTACTATGATGCGGTCCATTCCCGAACCTTGCTCCATTCTTGAAGTGCCATTCCCGGCTTGTTCATTCTCGAACCATGTTTCCATTCTTGGAGTGCCATTCCCGGCTTGTTCATTCTCGAACCGTGTTTCCATTCTTGGAGTACCATTCTCGGCTTGTTCATTCTCGAACTGTGTTTCCATTCTTGGAGTGCCATTCTTGGCTTGTTCATTCTCGAACTGTGTTTCCATTCTTGGAGTGCCATTCTTGACTTGACTGATTCTGATAATGATATGGGCCTCGCCCCCAGAGTGTCATATCCGGCAAAACTGATGTTGATAATGATGTGGGCCTCACCCCAAACTGGTACTGATGTGGGCTTCGCCCCCAAACTGATACGGATGTGGGCCTCAGCCCTAGGACTCATTCCCAAACTGATACTAATGTGGGCCTCACCCTCAGACTGGTATTGAAGTGGGCCTCGCCCCCAGACTGATACTAATGTGGGCCTCAACCCTCAGATTACTACCCGAATCCAAGACCGATATGGGCCTCAGCCCCAGGATTATTACTCGATTCCGATATTATGCTTTTGTTATACCTTATTGGCTTGTCTTCGCCACTTTCTCTTTTTCTTCTTCAAAACCTGTGAACACAAGACAAAACAAACACAAAAAGGTGCAAATTGGGTTACATGTATGCATGTATGCGTGAATGTTCCCATCCCGTTGGGTTAGGTCTTCTGCCAATTCTCTTGGTGACTGCCCGGTCTCAGGTAAAATACAGCTTCAATCTGTCAACATTGATCGGCTCGGTGAACTCATTCCCTTCCAAGTCTAACAGCCTCATTGTCCCCGTTTCCCAGTTTCTGAATGACTATCTTATCTTTCTATTTGCTTCTTCCGAGGATTCCCCGTGTTCTAAGCATCGTTGTGTATCATAATACCAAGGTTGAATGCTTTTGTCAAATATAATCATGTTGCAAATTCAAGCGAGTACGGGAAATGAACGACTTTATTATCATTAGAAAAAGGTTCGAGCAAACAGGCAAAATCAATGTCTATATCAAAAATGCAGGATCAAACAAACTAGGAGGAACAACTTCATCATTCGCAGCGCTGCCTTCTTCCTCGGCCTATGGTTCTTCATCGTTGTCACCCCATATCCCCATGTACGAAGCTTGGTGGTTGAGAGCTTGGAGGACGAAGGTTTCGGGCAAGCCAGAGTTGATCATGTAGGTGAGTGGGGGAACAGAGTGATAATTTGGTAGAGGAATTATGTGTGTGTTTGGTTGTTCTCTTTCAGGGTCAGGGATTTTGTGGGAGTCAATTAAGTCTTGGATCTCATGGCGGAGACGGGTACAACTATTGGTGTCATGGCCAGGTTGTTGGTGGAAGTGGCAGTAGCGGTTCATATTGAGGCTTGGTGGGGGAGGATTTGGGAGTGGTCTAGGTTCCAAGAGTTTTAAGAGTCCTTGCCTGGTCAGCTTCTCAAGCACTTTGGACAAGGGGACAAGTTAGAAAAGCGCCTATTCTTAATAGCAGCAATCTCGGCAGTAGCGGGCTTGGTCTCAGAATGCCCTCCAAAATTCCTCCTATTCAGGCCATAAAATTTTCTGTTTTCAGCCTCTTATTCCTCAATATCCATGACAGTTTCCCTCAACTGTCGGAAATCCGCAATCATTGAAGTCATCCTCCTCAACTTGCCATAGATCGAGGGCTTAGTGCCTTTGATGATCATTTTAATTTGGTCCTTCTCAGAGGGTCGAGTCTGCATTTTCAGAAGTTGGCTTCTCCAGCGGTCTACATACTCCTTGAATCTTTCTTCCGGCTTCTGCTTAGTGTTCTCCAAATCACGGAGTGACAAATCAATCTCTAAGTCTGTGACATACTGCTTCAGAAAAGCATCAGCTAGCTCCCTCCAATCTTCCTTCACTTTCTTCTCCAAACTGTGGTACCACACCACGGGAGCTCCCTCAAGTGACATCCCAAACATCTTCTGAGCTTGGCGCTGTGTTAGGCCTACTGAACTCATAACTGACACATATTGTCGGAGGTGGACCCTCGGATCCCCATTCCCATTGAACTTGGCCATATCCGGCATCTTGAATGAGCAGGCAACTGTTCCTCAAAAGCCATCGCCTCATAGTCTAGTAATTCTTCGTCCTTACCCTTCATCTTACGGGTAACTGACTCAACCTGATCCCGAAGCTTCTGAAATTCTGCCTGAGACCCAATCACTCTGCCTGTTGCATGCTCTGTCATGTCATCATCAAAAATGGGGATATCATCCCCCAACCCATTCGGAGGCTCCTCGCGCCTCACATTCTCAGAATTTCCCCCAGCACGGGGCACAGCCATATTTGCCATGGCAGTGGTCATGGCTTGCAACTGTTCGGTGACCTTGGCGAGACCATTTTCCAACTGATCCATACGGGATACCTCAATATCTGATTCACTCATGTATGTTCCCAGTATTTTGGTGAGTCTTCCCTTTTCCCTAACCCAACAAGAATCTATGATGGCTTCTTGAGACATAGAAGGTGTTAACATGACATATGTATGTATGAGGTGCATGAGATGCATGTAATATATATAACATACCAAATCAACTAAAATTTTCAAACAAATCGGCCTGTTATCATTTTAGAAGCTTTTGGGCTAACTGTCATAGGAGTGAACTCGTCCCAGTTTAAATGGCCCAACGAGTACACATCTCATGGCAAGGAGCCCAACTAAATCCAAATGGTAATGTTCCGAACACAAGCACAAAGAAAGATAATGCAAACATACAACAATAATTTCTACAGAATGGCCCATCACATTTCAGAAGCTTTGGGCCCAATGGTCATAAGGTACGAACTCGTCCAGTTTAAATGGCCCAGCAAGTCCGCATTTCTGACAATGGTCCAACTGCATCCAAATGAGGATGGTCCACAAGCTCATACTCAAGGAAATAATTGTTACTTTAACCATACAAACCCGATCTATGGGTGGGTTCGCAAGAGTGTAGACAAAGGCTCTCACCGGCGAATGATGGCCCACAACTAGGTCTCCCCACTCAAGGGTTCGAGCGACCAAGTGAGCGCGCCCTTTTTTATACACTAAGGTACGTGCCAATGAGCTATGGTGTGTGATGGACTGTCAAATGGATTTCCCGTTGTAGATTCCCTAGAGGGAAGGTGGAGCGAGGCTCACTTAAATACCCAAGCCTCTTAGGCTCTTATCGCTTGGTGTCAGGAATAAATAACGAGTCCTCCAAATTAGTCCATCACAATAGGCTATGAGTAGATGGCTATATAGGTGCCTTCACAGCTTTTCCTTCTAGAAAGGTAGTGAATGAAGGAAGACACCAAACCATTACCTAGCCTTAAAATGCCTTTGATTAAACCCCCATTTCATCCACTATAGACACAGTCAATTAGAACATAAATCCAAACATTACAAAAGATAATATTTCGGGGCCGATTCTCTATCCCCAGTGGAGTCGCCAGACTGTGGGAACACAGGATCTGGGGCGACGCATGCTGTCCCGGGCTCGCGGCCCGGTCCGGAGTACGGAGTAGCCACGAGGGACTAAACCGGAGAATAATGGAGTCGCCACCCGGTGTGAACCGGGAAAATGAGAATTAAGGCCGCACTCACCCCTCGCAAGGGAAGACCTCAAACCGTTGGGTTCGGAATGGTCCCTTACTTATGTCACTTGTAATGAAAGGATTTATGTAATAATTTAATCAAGTTTAAGTAACACTTATTTCCGAGAGTATCATGCTTCTAAATCCACATGCATGAAATTAATCATCATAACATACAACATCACGGCAATCTCATGAACATATTCTCAATCATATGATATGGAAAACTAAGAACAACCTAATCATGCTTGGGTATTATCTCATGAATACCTCGAATGGATAAATGCAGGAATACAAATAATATGATTGACTACATAATGCAAGAGAGATCACCCAAGAGGCAATTATGCATGAAATATGATGAGACAGACTCAGTTTTCAGTGTGTGCGCGTTCGTGTGTAGCGTTCATAAACACGTTCGAACGGTAAACAGAAGGTTCGCGTTCGTGTAGCGTTTGATAACGCGTTCGAACAGATCCAGACCTGATGAAACAAAATGCATACGCGTTCGAGTAGCGTTTGTAAAACGCGTTCGAACGGGAAACAGAAGGTTCACGTTCGTATAGCGTTCGATAACGCGTTCGAACGGGAACAGACCTGATGCACAAAATGTGACGCAATACATACATAAAAAAGGCAAATAGTGAAATACGAAGCGCGGCGAAGCATCGTGGCGAAGGATTTTAACCTCTCCAATTAGAGGACCTTTCATCGTACTTACTAAGCCCATGTGCTTATCTCAATGCATATAAAAATAAAGACAATAACCTTAGACTTCATGTACCCGATTGAACACATCTTACATTTAACCGAATATACGTTAATCGGCGCAGCAAAGCATCATGGTAAAGGATTTTAACTCTTCAATTAGAGGACATTTCATCGCACTTACTAAGCCCAAGCGCTCGATCACATCATGCATACAAAAATAAAGACAATCATATCACACTTAGTATATCCTATTGAACATATCTTATATCCAACCGAACACACATCAATCGGCGCGGCAAAGCATTGTGGTAAAGGATTTTAACCCCTCCAAATAGGGGACCTTTAATCCGACTTACTAAGCCCATGCACTCGATTGAATCATGCATACAAAAGTAACATGCAGAATTCAAATAACGAAAAATAAATAAATCAAAGCAACATAAAACAAAAGAATGTGCCGTTTACTCAAGTGGTACGTGGAGTTGTATCCCGAGTACAGATCATACTACCGTCCATTCGGAATCGGCTATGAAATTTATGTCCGGGTTTCCATCCTATATACCACAAAAGGCGACACATTTTCCATTTCATTCAAGCCACAACATGCATCTACTAACGACTCTCATGTGAATAAAATTTAATAAACAATCAAAAGACGAATATAAACTAATGAGAAAAGTGCCCTCAGGTCTAACCTTTTAAATCACTTCTCGGATGTACGGTACACGATCGTCGGAAGGGTGGATGCTCCGCAACTCTTCTGGTTCACTGGTTCACTGCTCTCGTTCGTTGTCTTACTGTTTTGAGTCGTCGTTCTCCGTCATTTGCTGCTGCTTTTGACTCCGATTTGCTGCCGTTTTGCTACTGTTCTGCTGCTGTATTTTAGTTACTGTTCTTGGGATGTTTAGGCTACTGTTTTGGGTGTGATTTTCGGTGGTGTTATGGTGTGATTCGGGGGCTGTTTTGATGAGGTAAAGGGGCTGTTCGGGATGTGTTTTGGTCAGGCAATGAGGGTTCTTTGGTTTATGATCTTCGGTTATTGAGAGTGAGGGAGAGTTGTGTCAATAAGCTTGGGTGTTTCTTGTGTGTGTTGTGTGTATGAGCTATGTATGAGCTAGGGGAGTCATGTCTTGGTTAGGGGTTGTTTATATAGAGAATGGCTAGGGCTTCACCTTGTCTCACAAGGAAGGGATTGATTTAGTGTTGAGCAAGGAAAGTCAAAGATTGAGGGGGGAAAATTTGGTTTAGATTAGGAAGTCAATATCTTTAATTTGTTATAATTGATTTTAATTAGGCATTACATCTTTTTAATTTAGTATGTGATTTGTTTAGTTATGAAGGAATCTTGTGTAATTGGTGGGTGAATATCTTAATTAAGGAATTAAAATATTTGATTGATTTTAATGTTTATTTAATTTGGTATGTGATTTTAGATTTGTTTTTGATTTCACCATGTGTTAAATATGTGTTTTAAGTGGGCTTGGGCGTGTGGGCCAAGGCTTGGGCGAATTGGGCTTAATGTGAGGCTAGCAGAAAAACCAGAAATTACCGACACCGTTCGAAGCCTCCTCGAACGCGGCACGAACGCCTGCAATCTGTTTGGCGTTCGAACGTATACACGAACGCAGCACGAACGAAACAGTGAACCTTGTTTATTCTTAAATTTCCCCTTCCGATGTCCGTTTCCCGTGACCTCCGTGACTTAAAAGGTAGTGTCTCCAAATGAGACTCATCATAGGGACTTATATGCAAAAATGCAGTGCCTACAGGTATCCTCCACACTTTTATGGCAGTCACGTCACCGATCTATTTAGATCAGACCTACGTCTGTTCGTTGAGTGTGGACTGATCCTCAGGATATCCTATGCGTATCAAGATATGATCCGTTAGTTCTGTGTAAAGAGCATATGTATCCATTATGGAATTAGCAATCTGTTAAATCCCTGGGCCCGTGGTACACTGTAGAAATCATTTCTAAGTGTTATTTAAGAGATTGCTAATAGAATCGTCGAAGGGATTATACCTAAAGAGATTTGGTGTTTATATTTATATCTCTAGGATAATCTGGATACATCTGACGGAAGGATTATACGTATGCAGTGACCTCGACCTGTATGGTTCAGAGATTTTATTTGTGTTCGTCATAATTTACGGGTGGGTAGATTATGGACACGAAATTAGATTTTGTGAGGGATATGCTCGAACCTAGAGAGTCTCACTAATGAGATATACTCGTAGGGTACTATGGCAACTTTTATAAATAATACTGATTATTTATAAGTCGTTTAACGGTTCAACGAAGAAGATACATGCGTTTGGGATCTTTTGGCCATTTATTAAATGTCAAATTGTGATATTTGACATTTATTATTAATATATATATATGATTATTTAATGTAAATATAATACATATATTGAGATATTTGTATTTAATTATTTGATTATTTAATGTTAAATAATTAAATTAATTAAATATTAAATATCTAGTTTACTTTATAAAGTAACCTAAGGTGCATTTTAATTGGATAAAGTGGCCAATTTTGATTGGTTTTATTTGGTATAATTTTATTGGATGTTTTGTGATAAACATTAATTTGATTAATATTTTATAACCACAAATATTCATTAAATATTTTTCCAATTATTGAAACAA
>SKCR01048075.1:0-40832 GCA_019454045.1 Zanthoxylum bungeanum
TCATATTAAACCAACTATCATCATTTAAACATGCATCCAAACACATTATTTCATGATACAAAAAACAAAAACTGCAGTGCATTGAGGCAGTAACTTTCGGCCATGCTAACAATTTTTTATCTTTTGTTGCTTTTGATTTATTTGAAATCTAATCATGCATAACTCTAAGTTATCATGTTGTAAACATATTCAAAGCATCAATTTCAAAAAATCATGCTCAAAATCAAAAAATCCCAAATTTTAAGATTCAAGAACCCTAAAATTATCATGCTCAAATTAGGCTCTGATACCATTGTTAGTGTTCCAAGAACAAAATAAGGATCTAATAAGCATGCATAATAAAAGAGTTGATCATTATAAGGTGCGGAATATACTTACAATGAGTTTTGGAGCTTTTAAAAATTTGAGATCCAAGATCTCCAAGATCCAAGCTTTATGATGAATCCAAGCTTTAGGATGATTCCAAGCTATTGAGGAGTTTCCCTATCACCTTTGTTCACTTCCAAAGTGCTAGCTTTTGATGATTTGAAAATCAAATCAAAGAGAGGAGAGTAGGAAGAATTTCGGTCAAGCCTTGTATCTTTAGGGTTTGGTTTTGTGTTTTTGATATTGTGTCAAGTGTTACAACAAATGAAATGCCTTTTTTGTTATACCAAAAAGTGAAACCATTTCACATTTTACCCAAAACAAGGTAGAGATGGGTAAATGGTATTCATTAAGACAAAACAGGTGGTGTGGTTGTGTGGTGGGAACACCTACCACACTTTTGGCTCCAAATATTTGAATCCGAAATTCAAATATCTCTACGGGCATTTGCCGCGGCTCGGTTCCGTTTAATCCAATTAAACGATCCTTCGTCGTTAAATAATAAATCCAATTTAATTAAATAACGATGCCTCGCAAATATATATCAAACGTCGTTCATGAATTAATTCTAAATTAATTCATTCGTTCGCATTAAAGTCCGACTTTAATCTCGTAATGAAATCCAATTCATTTTAATATATCCGATATATTAATTTTAGCCTGTTTAATAAATTAAATAGAAAAATCAAATTTAACTATTAAATTTATTTTACCGATTAATTTCAAATTAATCGCGTTCTTTCGCCACTGTACACTTTTAATCCCAGATTAAACAAAGCCCATATTAATCCCAGATTAATTTTCTCTCTCTTAATTAATCCCAGATTAATTCCAATTTAAGTCAACAGTCATCGGTGAATCCTTGGGAAGCGACCCAAGAGATCTCTGGATATGTTGGCAGTAAATCCGGTTATCGGACTATCCGATAAAGTGAGTACCTCGTACTACGTGCTTACCGATTTACAAGACATGGTTGGCTTCTAGTAAAGCACCGTGCCTACCAATTCTCCAGAAATATTTACTGGATATATAATCTATGTCAGACGTAGAATACCTAGTATCTCATATTTCGATCCAGTATCTGATGTCACGTGCTAGGCCTGGGGCTGGAATAGTGTCTGCCCCGTACGAAGCACATATCGGATATCAAACAACTAGTCTCTTTGAATCGGATAATCATGACCTTGTCACATTATCCCGATGGTTGCAACACAATAGAGAACGAGTTATGAATCCCTGCGTGATCATCATCTCCATATGTCTGGAGTGACACTTCCGTCTTGACATCACATCCAATACACTACGATTCTTGATAAACCCAATAGAGGCGTACACAGAACCTGTTAAAGTCCTGGACGACCAAAACCAAAGTTTACCGATTGTCGCAAGTATTAGCGATGTAAGTCTCAGGTTAAGACCAAATACATCTACCCTGACGCGGACTCCCATAGACACATATACATACTACCAATGGGATTCCGCGGGGTCTATCCAGAGCGAAGCTGTTTTCCATACCATCGGTAAAACACAACCTCCTATTGCACTTGCATAAGTATCCTATACTTAAACATATGAGAACTGTGCCGTTATGCCCTCACAACGCGCACAAGTGCAATACTAGTCTATTCCGCATTATCGATGTCCAATCTCGATAATACTACGACTAGGGATATTTAATGATTAAACCTTTATGGATTGATACTGTCTCATATCATCTCAATCCGGAACTAATCATATGGACTTTTACCATTTATATCATAGTAAATAAATTACGAAATGATAAAAGGCAATTTCAATATTACATAGTCAATTTTGTACAAAACACAATGTCTTTTACAAAACAGTGACGCTATGAGTCATAATTGTCTAACAGAATAAGCATAGCCTGATAGACTCTTTACTCATGCCATTCATCTTTATGGTATCTGCGATCTCCAGGAACATCCTTAAGTGCATGTTGGTGGGATCTTCTACAGCTGCCACCCAAACTAATTTCTTTGTACCATGTTAATCAATGCAGGTTTTAGCTCAAAATTATTAGCGTTGATTGGTTGATGGGCAATCCCAAAATAAGTATCATCTGTGACCGGCTTGAAGTGATCTCTGATTGCCACTTAGCGTGGGTTGTTCTCTCTGTTTTCAGCCGCCATTGCTTCCTTTTCAATTTTCCTTTCTTTCCTTAGTCTCCTCGCTGTTCTTTCTATTTCAGGATCAAATAGGAATGAGTCGAGGCTTGTAGATTTTCGCATTCACTGAAGCCACAAAAGAAAAGAAAAAATCAATAAATAAAATAAAAATAAATAAAAACATAAATAAACTAAAAATAAAATATAAAAATCCAAATTAAAGCCAAAATTACTTGGTAGTAGGATTAATGTGAATTAAACAAACAATCTGTGGCAACGGTGCCAAAAATTTATTGCGATATTTTATATCGTTCCGCAAAAATACGGTGTCAAATTTTAGTATAAATATGAGTTAAGAGTGTCGAACCCATATGAATTGTGTTAAAATCACACTAAGTACTATAATTGATAATCCTAAATTTATTTAGAAGATAAATAATAAAGATTGAATTAAATAAATAAAATATGAAAGTAGTTATATAGGAGGAACTAATACGATAAAGATTATAGAGTCTGATTTCACATAGCTATCACTTATATATTTGTCATGCCAATTAATTTGTTCAGTTGTATTGTTTATAAGTCAAGAATCCTAAGTATTCACTCCTCCTAATGACTTCAAAAGAACTATATATTCTCTAGAACTCTATAAAATCTCTAGGTTATATTCTCTAGATCTATTCAAAATCTTTCTCTCCCGAGTGATAGATTCTAAATATACATCATCTTAATTTGTGGCCAGTAAACAAGAAGAATTAAATTCAAAAGAATATAAATAAACTGAAATATAACTTTATAACAAAATTGACAATCAATACAAAGGTTCAAGCATCACTTACATCATTCTCCAGAATTAAGGAGTTAGTTTATGACTAAAGATAAAAACAATAAGAATAATGTCATGAATTTAATGGAAATCATTAGAGTTCTAAGAAAGAAACAAGAAGATAAAACCCGAATTAAATCCCTTCATCTTCGAACGTCACCGCCTTCGTCTCATTTTGTCGCTCTTCAATCCTCCTCCTTGGATCTCTCTAAAATTAAGTGTTTTGTGTTTTATGCTGTGTATTAGCCTCATTTTTATGTTTTGGACGAACTAATGTATTTATAATAAAGCATTGGGGTATTTGTGCATGAAAAAAACCCTAAAATCAGTGTTCTAGGTCGCTGCGGGGCACTGGCGCCAAAACATCTGGATTTTGTATGCAGTTTCTCAATAGCATGTCGCGACGCGCAGCAATGGCCCATCGCGACGAGTGGCAGACTTGGTTGAATGTTTGCTTTCCGTGTTTCTACTCTTCTCACGTGCTTTCGATGCTTTCGTATAGTCCCAAAACACCTATAAATGCCCCAGATCCATGTATTAATGATTCCTACAAATAAAATATAAAAAACTATAAAATAAATTAAATGATACAAAATCTAAAAAAATAGAAAACTACAAATGCAGGAATAAATGAGTATAAACCACACTTATTATTCTTCAACCTTCTCAAGGGAAAAAAAACACAAAATAAAGCTTCTTTATATGTCCTTCTTCCATTTTTGGCCATTATAACAATTGAGAGAAATTAAAATTTTGCTTGCTTTCTTTAAGAATTGATACTTGCTTAGTAAGTTGCCTAATCTTTACTTTAGTATTTACTTGTATTTTAACATGATCTTTCAAGTCTAACACTTGAATTCATGATGAAACCCAAGTGAAATCCATGATAATGTTGCTTAATAGTGTTAATTAAGTCCAAATTGATAATTATTGATATGATTTATGCATGAATCGATGCTTGGGTTGGTCGAGTGAATCTTGGTGTTGTTGTGATGGTGATTGTGACCGAAAGTGGTGATAGTGTAGAGAGTGAGATTATTGTTGCCGAGTGTATGGCTAGTTTTCTTATGCTGATGATGTCGTGAGGTGAATAAGCATAATATATTATGCTATATTACATGGTTAAGATAGCTTGGATACATGCGTCATTCACGCGCATGCTAGGTTCAGAAATGGCGTCTCTGATATTTTAGGATGTTAGAAAAATATCTTAAGTATCTATAGGCATTGCATTTTGCATGTGAAACCCGATGATGAGCCTCATTTGGAGGCACTATCTTTTAAGTCGCGGAAATTGCGGAAAACGGACGTCGGAAGGGAAGAGTCAAGAATTGACGTTTTGTTGGATTTAGTTCACGTGTTTAGTTTCGGGTTCGCTGTTGGACCTCCGTTTTAAGACTTAACCAAGCCCATCTCATCCAAGCCCAATCCAAAGAAATAATTATATATGTCACAAATTAAAATAATTAAGCATTTAAAATATATGTGTCACAAATTAAATTTAAATTAAATCTAAGTAAATTAAAACCAATTGAATTAAACACAAATTAAATTAAATAATTGAAATTAAATTAAATAACTAAATTGAAATTAAATTAAATAACCTAAATTAAATTAATTAAATGATATACCAACTAAATAAAATATTAAAATTAAATAAAATATTAATTAAGTCATCAACCAATTAAAATCCAACACAAATTAAATACCAATTAAATTAAATCTAAATTAAACTAATATTAATTAAAATTAAATACAAAATTAATAATTCACTTCCAAATTAAATATAATCAAAATCTAATTAAATTCCTAATTTACATAAATCATTTCCAAATTTAATAAATCACTCACCAATTAAAGATAATTCCCACCAAAAAATAAATATCCTTACCTAAACTAATTAAATCAAATACCACACATCCCTATTTAATTTTATTTCTTTCCTAAAATAAAATCCATGCACCAAAACCATGCACTCACTATATAAACAAACACAAAACTGAAACCCTAGGACTTCTTCTCTCCTCTCACTCACCATTCATTCTCTCTCACAAACCCTAGACACAATCCCTCGGCAACCCCAAAAACAAATTAAAAAAACCCTAAGCACACGTGAAAAAGCTACCTTCAAAGCCTTTACTACCCCCAATCCATGCACACGTTAATGGCCCCTTAGAACCCTTCAATCCATACATTGCAGAACCACACCGAAAAAGACACAAAAAACACATCTGCCACCAAAGCAGCCATTGCCCACCTACTTCACGCAAAGAAGCCTGACAAATCAGCGAACTCCCTCTCGAAGGCAAACCCCACGCAATTGCCCAATTCAGCACAAACCAGCCACACATAAACTACTGCCACTAACCAAGACCTCAAACCAGCCCCCCACAAACACGCACCAGCCCCCACAAACACGTTACTGTCCTCATTCCTCACGTAAGCCAACACGGCAGCCAACACGCCGAAATCCTTCTCGTAACAACCCTTTGACTCACGCCTAACCAGTCTCTCATTCACCGAAATTGCAACTAAAAAAATTACCCACAAACAGTCCACAAACTGCCCATTAAAACTGCCAGTAACTACCTCAATTCCCTCACCGAACAGACCCTAAAAACACCCAGAAACTGTTCCACAAACTGCCCAAAACAGTCCCCTAAAATGCAATAATAAGACCTGAAGCAGTAAGCAGAAAATACATCACATACAGCAGCGAAACGGAGGTAAAACAGTGACCAAAACAGTGAAACAGTGAGCAAAGACATCGAACCAGTGAACCGGAAGAGTTGCGGATTATTAGCCCTTCCGACGGACTTGGAACCCGCTTCCGAAAATCGACGTAAAAAGGTTAGACCTGAGGGTATTTTCCACATCCGTTTTCAGTTTTATTTTTATTATTTATTGAGTTTCGTTTGCATGATTATTATGGATTGATGCATGATTGTGGCCCTTGATTAAAATGAAAAATGTGTCGCCTCTCGTGGTATATAGGATGGAAACCCGGACGTAAATTTCATAACCGATTCCGAATGGACGGTAGTATGATCTGCACTCGGGATACAACTCCATGTACCACTTGAGCAAACGATGCATATTTTGTTTTATGTTGTTTTGATGTGTTTATTATTCATTATTTAATTTCCGCACATTACTTGTTAGCATAATGATATGATCGAGCGCATGCGGCTTAGTAAGTGTGATGAAAGGTCCTCTAATTGAAGGGGTTAAAATCCTTTACCACGATGCTTCGCCGTGCCGGTCAATGTATATTCGATTGGATGTGAGATATGTTCAATCGGGTATACGAAATCCGATATCTTTGTATTTACTTTTGTTTCATATATATATGCATTGAGATAAGCGCATGGGGTTAGTAAGTGCAGTGAAAGGTCCTCTAATTGAAGAGATTAAAATCCTTTACCACGATGCTTCGCCAGTCCGGGTATCTTTGTATTCACTTTTGTTTCATATGCATGCATCGTGTTGTGTGCGCATGGGCTTAATAAGTCGGGTTAAAGGTCCTCCACTTGGAGGGATAAAAAGCCTACGGTATACCTTTACCGCAATACTTCACCGCACTTTGTTATTTACTTTTCGTTATGTGTTATTTATTTATCATTCGAACAGTACCATTTCATTCATGCATTTTATTTGTTGCACGTTATCATGCATGCATGCACATGGGCTCAATTAGGGTGGGTTAAAGATCCTCTATTTGAGGGAAAATGCCTTAAGGCTACCTTACCACGATGTTTTGCCGCATGTTTATTACTCGACTTATCGCTGTTTTACAAAATATCATTTTATTCATGCATTTTGTTTCTGTTCATTTGCAATGTTTTGCCGTGCTTTCTTTTCCATATTATTCATTCATATGACATCTCAGTTCATAATATTGCATCACATATAGCATGCTTAATTGAAAATTTGTAGTAGTTACATGAGTATAGGCATGTTGGACAATTATGACCCATAGCGTCACTATTTGTACAGATCACGGTGTTGTTGTACAAATTAACTATGTGTCATAGGAGATTGCACTCGTATCATTTGTGATTAGATCACCTAGATATATAAATGATAAGAGGTCCCTATGATTTGTTCCTGGACGGAGAATGATATGAGACAGTATCAGTCCATGAAGGATAAATCATTAAACATCCCTAGTCAGAGCATTATCGAGATTACATCGATGAATGCGTAAAAGACTAGTATTACACTTGTGCGCGTTTGTGAGAGCACAACGGCATAGTTCTCATATATTTGGGTATTGGATACTCATGCAAGTGTAATAGGAGGTTGTGTTTCACCGATGGTACGGGAACAAGCTTCGCTCTGGATTAGACCCCCTCGAATTCCATTGGTAGTATGACTAAGTGTCTATGGAAGTCGAAATCAAGGTAGGTGTATTTGGTCTTAACTGAGACTTGCACCGCTAATACTACTCCGACAATCAATATACTTTGGTTGCGGTCGTCCAGGGCTTTAACCGGTTCTGTGTACGCCAATATGGGTATATTAAGAATCGTAGTGTGTTGGGTGTGATTTCAAGACGGAAGTGTCACTCCAGTCATTTGAGTTGATGATCACGCAGGGATACAGAACTCGTTCTCTATATAAGGTTGCAACCGTCGGGATAATATGACTTGGTCATGATTATCCGATTTTAAAGAGACTAGTTGCTTGTTATCCGATATATGCTTCGTACGGGGCAGACACTCTACCAGCCCTAGGCCTTGCATGTGATCATCCGATACTGGACAGAAATACGCAATACTACGGTATACTACGCTTGATATAGATCCTTATTCCTGTAAGGATATTTCCGGAGAATTGGATAGGCATGGTGCTTTGCTAGAAGCCAACCTTGTCTTGTAATCGGTAAAATGTAGTACTTGGTACTTACGTGTTCGGATAGTCCGACGACCGATTTGACTGCCAACATATCCGGGGATCTCATGGGTCCTTCCCAAAGATTCACCGATGACGTATAACTCGCACTTATATTAATCTGGGATTAATTAGATGAGAGAGAATATTAATCTGGGATTAATTGCGAAGATATTTTATCTAGGATAAAATGTCGATTAAAGAGAGAGAAACATTAATTTGGAATTAATCGAGGAATTAATATATTTGATATATTAATCGAAATTGGATTTCGACGCGGAATTAAAATTAGATTTTAATTCGGGTGAACGAATTAATTTAGAATTAATTCGTTAGCAACGTGAATAGTGATTTCGCTTGGCGTAATCATTTAATTACGACGCAACGGAAAATTCGTTAATTTGGAATTAGCGAACCCGAGCCCGAAATTATTTGTGAGCGTATTCGTATTTGGAATTCGAGTGTGGCACGTCAAATCAAGCGTCAAGTCACTAGTCGTATCTAGCGTCACATCAAGCGTCAAATCATGTCACTTTGAGTGATGTGACAATTGATTGGATTGATTGATTGATGTGACAATTGATTGGATTAATAAAGTGATGTGATGTGACTTGATGTGAAAGGTGATGTGTGTGGTTGGAATTAAACAAATGTGTTTGAAATGAATTGGATTTAATTTCAAGTGCATTTGATATAAAAGATCCAAACCAAAACCGTATACCATCATCACTCCTTTTTCCCTCCTCTCTCTCCTCTTCTTCATTCTCTCCATCACACGCCATTTTCTTCTTCTTGAGGCAGTGAAACTGGTGAGAAACAAAAGGAAATGGAGGGAAGCCAAAGTGTTTTGTGGTAAAACAAGAGTGCTAGCACACTTCGGGATCATGCCAAGGTGATAGGGAAGCATACCCATGAGCCCATGAGCCGGGAACCACTACGGTGAAGCTTGGAGCTTCAAATCATGAAGACAATGGGCGCATATCACTGTTCACAGCAGCCCACTGCCTTGATAAAGTGTGCAGAATTTGAATTTTTGTTGCCCAAATCATCGCTCGACCGCTCGATGTAAGTATTCCGCACTTCCGTCGTTGTATTCACTTATGATTCATGCTTGAGTTTTGATCTTGGGACCTTGAAAAACTCCAACAATGGCATCATGAGCTTAGGTTAAAAGCATGAAAAGTTTGGGATAAAATTTGGGCAAACTTGATTTTGAGCATGATAAATTAAATTGGATGGATTTGTATGCTTAATTGTGTTTGAATTGAAGATTGATTGGGTCAATTTGAAGAAAATTTGATTGGATCATCTTTCCCCCAAATTCCTCCTTGGCCGAAATTGTGATGTCTTTTAATGTCTTGGGATTTTTGATTTTTGATAATTGGAAGTGTTGGAAATCATTCGGGATGATGATTTAACGACGATTGCGGAATCAATTGGATTGAATTCGATTCGGACTTAAAATCCCCAAATTGCCAAGTATGTCATGAAACTTGAAATTGGGTAAAATGAATTGAGCATGCAATTATGAAATTGGATGATTAAGTATGCTTAATACATGTTTAATTGATGATTGGTTGATCAATTTGATTAAATATTGTTTGGAACAAATTTCCCCAATTTTGAAAGTATGTCATAAAGCTTGAAATTGGGTAAAATGAAATTGAGCTTGCAATTATGAAATTGGATGATCAAGTATGCTTAATACTTTTAATGGTGATTGGTTGGTTCAATTTGAATAAATATTGTTTGGAACAATTTCCCCAATTTTGATGTGTTGGCCGAATAGGAGTATGCCCTAAATCTTGGTAATTTTGTTTCGATGACTTGAAACGATGAGGATGTTGAATTAATGTTAATTTGGATTGAATTGGATTGAATTCGGAATTGACATAAAATTAGTCAAATTGCCGAGAGTAGTAAAGCATGTAATGATTTTGATTTTAATCTTAATGTGTTGGACATGTGATGATGAAATTGAGCATGATTAATTAGCCTAATTTGTGTTTTGGAAATAATGGTTTAGGTGATTAATCATGATATACACTTTGGAATTAATTAGATTTTGAAATTGGATTTTGTGATTTAATTAATTAGGCTTAAAATTGGATTTGGGCTTGTTATGTTGTAAATGGGCTTATTGGGCTTTGTTGTACAAAGTTGGGTTTAGGCAAAATTGATTGGATCCAATTGGGCCCAAAACCGCTACCATAAAGCCCAAATGCGACTAATGGACCTTTAAAGTTTAATTGGGCCTAATGGGCCAAGATTGATTTCTAGGCTTATGGGGTAACTCCCGGATTGGATTTTGGTTATTCGGTTTGACTCGAGTTGACCAAAATTCCACGCCTTAAGAAATTAATTAAAAGCCCATTAGACTTTAATTAAATTAATATTGGATATTAATCGGCTTTGAGACCCGAAACGATTAAATTTGGAATTTAAGTCGTAAGGTTCGTAATAAAGTGTAAGATTTAATTTGGAATTAAATAATGGATTAGTATTAAATACATATTAAATTGGATTTAATTATGTAGTTTAATTTAATTCGAGAATTCGTACTTTAAGTACTTATTCGTAAAAATGAGTTTGACTCGAACAAAATCAAATTGTTGTTTGAACATTGGATGATCACTAATTATCAGATTAATTAATTGGATTAGATTGATTGATAACATGCTTGAGTGAATACATGGTTGCGATGCATGAATAATGTATATCAGATGGATATTAGTCGGGTGGGACAATTTTGGAAATTGTAATAAATTTGATTTATTAATTGGACCTGCGAGTCCAGCCTTATCACCTCTATACTCTTTGTATTCTCTTCTCACATATTCTCCTCAATGTAAGTGAGGTTTCTTTAGAAGTGTAGTGTAACGGGTAGAAGTAAATACGAGTGCTAGCTTTGGAGAGAGAAAATGAGAAATTTGATCTAGGATCAATGTAAAGTATCCATCCGTATATCATTATTATTTTATTTCATATGCACTTTATTATGTGTTTAGAATGAATGTTTAAGGGTGTATGATGATGAGACCTTAACAAAGACAATAAATTGGTTGCCAATTTGCACGCGAAAAACCCTCAAATATTATTAAGCGTCTTTCCTTCCATTGAGTGATTCTCACTTAAGATCCGAGACGACATTGGTTTGTTGGCCAAAGTCAAGGCCTTTGTCTGTCAAGATGTGTTTGAATCACGAAGGCTTTGTTACATGTCAGTGTCATGTCCAAGTTGTGGTTTGTTGGCCAAAGTCAAGACCACTTCTTGTCCATCGACATTGATTACGAAGCTTTCCATGGTCAATGGGTCGCGCTTAACTGGGATCATTAAGCTTGTTGTGCCAAAGCCAAGGCTTAGTTGATTCAGAGGAAAAGGTTAGGTAATACATTAGATGTATTGGCATATATAAGATATATGTTTCGGACTTGGACGTCCTCCTACCGAATCTAGGAATTGGATTGGATCCAATTGATCTTAGAGATCTACCTAGTTAATTATCATACAATTTGTTGGCCAAAGTCAAGATTGTGTGATATTTAACGGGATCCTAGCCCACTAGGAAACACAGTTTCCCGAGTACTTGACAGAGGGTTAGAGGCTCGCCGAAAATAGTGGGAGGCAAGAATTGAATTAGCAATACTCGTTCAATTACTCGCCATACGCGCTCATTCAAATTATTTCGTCGTTAGACTAAATGTTAGTTGGACTAATATTTAAATTGTTGTTTTAATTTACAGTTGGACTGTATTATATTTGATTATATATAATTGGATTATATTAATCAATATATTTGAATTAATTAATTTCAGTTTACAGTTGATTTTATAATTGGATTATAGTAATCAATGTAATTGAGGTTAATTAATTTAAATTATATTTGATTATATAGTTGGACTATTATAATCATTATAATCAATAGTACCACACAATCGTTGATTAATAGTTGGACTATTATATCAAGATTGAAATGAAAGATTAGTGTTTAAAAACATAATCCTGGGTGAAAATGTATTTAAACGACTTTAATTTTCAAATTGGGAATAATTTCAAGATGGTCTTGGAATTAATAAGTTATTTTATTTGAAAAAATAATGAATTATGCCTAAAGCCCGGAGTTAAGCAAATAAGTGGAATATGATATTTGGAATATTCGTATAATGATAACTTTAGCGCTTAATCCATTAAGCTTATCGAAGTAGACTCCTAATTTCTGAATCAGAATTAAGGATTGGATCCTTAAAGTATGATAATGAAATTGAAGGATTTTCATGGATCTATTTTAGATCTTTGAAATACTAAATTGCAATAAATAATTCTTGGAGAATTAATGACTATTCTCAAGGGAGACAAGTCAAAGTTTTCAATTAGGCAAAGGCAAAATCATAATAATCTTTTGGGAAGATAAAAAAGGATATATCCTAAGAAGGAATTGAAGACGAGCAAGGCTCTTACTTCAAAAATAATTGTCATAATTATGTTCACAACTAGTATTGAAATTGGATTTAAATACTTAGTGTGATACATAAATATGTACTGTTGTGCAGAATCTGCTTTAAGCAGGATACTGACTTCAGATGAGATTAATCTGCGGTTTAAAAACGGGACGAAAGTCGCTGTTTTAACTATAGATACCTAAGTTTAGGAACTGCCCTTCCGGTGTGTACTTAAATTAGGGAATTGTTATAATGTAACTAGTTTGACTAGAAACATTATCTTTATATCAGTGTATAACCCACTGCGGGTGTACCTTTATATTCTAGAACACTAAAGTGTTTTATTATATAAAGATGATATTGAGATAAACACATTAGATGTGAATAACAGAATTTATATTTTGAATATAAATAAAATCTCAAATGTATATAATGACGAACAAATAGCTCATACTGATTTAATCAGTTAAGAAACTAATTGTGGCATTGTTGTCTGGGACACAATCAAACAAGAATCGTATATCCACACTTTCGAAGAGTGGGTACTTGGACTGTTTTGATTCTATTCAAATAAAGTCTACGAATCTAGTTTATTAAGCAAAGTGCTTAAAACACCTTTACTCGGTAAAAGTGAAAATGCCACCGATTGTTAGCCCTAGTTCATAGTGAAGCAAGTGGGCACATGTCTAGCTAGGCTAGAGGTGGATATGAATATTACGTGACCTATACGGATGTGGCATCGCGTAATGGTTATGTGTTTCTTTGAAGAACACAAATCGGAAACTTTTATAGTTTCGACACGAAATAGACAAACAGATCGGCTAAAGTATTAAACCGTCACGGTAAAACCGTAATGAAAATACTTAAGCAGTAAGTTTCTCGTACACTTGAAAGAGTATAGTATTCTTTCAATGAGGACTCTTCCCGGAACACGTTAGTTTGACGGTGTGTCCGAAAAGGATTAACCGAATTTTGTTAGACATAATAAGGTTAATCACGAGTCGCTCTGAGCTACTATTTCCTTCAACGGATAAGCTTTAAACAGTGCAAGAACTTATTTTGAATAAGGTTCCATAATAATCTGTTTGACATATATCATATTAGATATGAACGAAAAGAAACCGGGTTTCTCATTCCTAACCATTTGGGTATGCTTGGCATATGTTTGGATGATACCAAACTAAAACCCAAATAGGATAAGTGCCAATTGTAGGATATCCTAGGGATATCATAAGTATTGTACTTATATACCTCACATGAGAACAATTAGATTGTTGCTCACCATGCGGTTTTCCTAAGAGGAATACCGATATGCAGTGGTAAGTGGGAGGATAGTATAACTTGATGAAAATCGGAGTAATACTGTTCAAGGCACCAAATCATAATGGAACATATATAGTTCATCAAGGATGAAGCTATACCATTAATCTTCGAACACACGAGAACTAAGGAAGTGATACAAGGTATCAACTCCCTTATTATGGCAAGGTGTTATATAATCCGAAATGGATTCCATGTATATCAACAAGTTTGGATACTAGTTGATGTACCACAAGGCATTGTGCCTATTGGTACTTTATAAGTCTTCAAGGAAGATGTACATGGATGGCAACATACCAACGTATAAAGCTAGGCTTTTAACGGAAAGGTATCGTTATCAACATTGTGTTGATTACGATTCAACCTTTTACCTGTTGCCAAGGTAAATCCATTTGGATAATGCTTGCTGATACGAGCATGGGTTATTGGAATTATCGTTTTGATGCAATCATAATGGTATATGATTTAATTCAAAACGAAAATGATTCTTGTATAAAAAAAGGGTTAGTGGGAGCGCACTGACAGTGGCTGTCCTATAAAATAATGATAATATGTCATTTCTTGGAAATGAAATTCCCATAAAATAAATATCGGCGAAAGCTTAGCTTTCGAAGTACTCTCCGTGGAGCCGTACATTGAAAAATGTACAAGACCTAGTGTATCATACGCTTTGAGCATATGGATTCACAAACAGGTTAATCCGAGTGATAGTCACTGGATTGATGTTAGGAACATCCGTTAGTATCTTAGAGAACTAAGGATGTTGTCTTAATCTATGGAGAATGAGAACTTGAAGTGACTGGGATCACTGTAGCAAGTTTCCTATAACCGATAAAGACGACTAAAAGTCGCAAATGGTACTATACAGTTTGAATAACGATGTAGTGAGCTGGAAATCTTCCAAGCAAGATACTGTTACCGAATAAACAACAAATGCCGGTTAATTGCAGCAGCTGAGGCAGCAATAGAAGTCATTTGGGTCGATACATATCTAATTAGATTAGATATAGTTCTGTTAGCAGCTGAGCTAGGCATCAATACATGCTAAAGAATTAATGGTCTCATCAACGATCCAGATACATACTAACATATTCATCTGATTCGTTCGGATCATACATCGTGGCGATGTGATGATCGAATAGATCGCATCAAGATGATATTCATGCACATCCGCTGACGAAAGATTTTCTCAGCAGTTTGAGCCAACCGTACATAGTTCGGGTGTTAGACACTCGAGTGACTGGCTATAGGCCAAGTGGGAGATTGTTGGACAATTATGACCCATAGCGTCACTATTTGTACAGATCACGGTGTTGTTGTACAAATTAACTATGTGACATAGGAGATTGCACTCGTATCATTTGTGATTAGATCACCTAGATATATAAATGATAAGAGGTCCCTATGATTTGTTCCTGGACGGAGAATGATATGAGACAGTATCAGTCCATGAAGGATAAATCATTAAACATCCCTAGTCAGAGCATTATCGAGATTGGAAATCGATGAATGCGTAAAAGACTAGTATTACACTTGTGCGCGTTTGTGAGAGCACAACGACATAGTTCTCATATATTTGGGTATTGGATACTCATGCAAGTGTAATAGGAGGTTGTGTTTCACCGATGTTACGGGAAACAGCTTCGCTCTGGATTAGACCCCTTCGAAATTCCATTGGTAGTATGACTAAATGTCAATGGAAGTTCGAAATCAGGGTAGGTGTATTTGGTCTTAACCTGAGACTTGCACCGCTAATACTTGCGACAATCAATATACTTTGGTTGCGGTCGTCCAGGGCTTTAACCGGTTCTGTGTACGCCAATATTGGGTATATTGAGAATCGTAGTGTGTTGGGTGTGATGTTAAGACGGAAGTGTCACTCCAGTCATTTGGAGTTGATGATCACGCAGGGATACATAACTCGTTCTCTATATAAGGTTGCAACCGTCGGGATAATATGACTTGGTCATGATTATCCGATTTTAAAGAGACTAGTTGCTTGTTATCCGATATATGCTTTGTACGGGGCAGAGACTCTACCAGCCCTAGGCCTTGCATGTGATCATCCGATACTGGACAGAAATACGCAATACTACGGTATACTACGCTTGATATAGATCCTTATTCCTGTAAGGATATTTCCGGAGAATTGGATAGGCATGGTGCTTTGCTAGAAGCCAACCTTGTCTTGTAAATCGGTAAAATGTAGTACTTTGTACTTACGTGTTCGGATAGTCCGACGACCGATTTGACTGCCAACATATCCGGGGATCTCATGGGTCGCTTCCCAAAGATTCACCGATGACGTATGACTCGCACTTATATTAATCTGGGATTAATTAGATGAGAGAGAATATTAATCTGGGATTAATTGTGGAGATATTTTATCTAGGATAAAATGTCGATTAAAGAGAGAGAAACATTAATTTGAATTAATCGAGGAATTAATATATTTGATATATTAATCGAAATTGGATTTCGACGCGGAATTAAAATTAGATTTTAATTCGGGCGAACGAATTAATTTAGAATTAATTCGTTAGCGACGTGAATAGTGATTTCGTTTGGCGTAATCATTTAATTACGACGCAACGGAAAATTCGTTAATTTGGAATTAGCGAACCCGAGCCCGAAATTATTTGTGAGCGTATTCGTATTTGGAATTCGAGTGCGGCACGTCAAATCAAGCGTCAAGTCGCTAGTCGCATCTAGCGTCACATCAAGCATCAAATCATGTCACTTTGAGTGATGTGATAATTGATTGGATTGATTGATTGATGTGACAATTGATTGGATTAATAAAGTGATGTGATGTGACTTGATGTGTAAAGGTGATGTGTGTGGTTGGAATTAAAACCAAATGTGTTTGAAATGAATTGGATTTAATTTCAAGTGCATTTGATATATAATAGATCCACCAAAACCGTATACCATCATCACTCCTTTTTCCCTCATCTCTCTCCTCTTATTCCTTCTCTCCATCACACGCCATTTTCTTCTTCTTGATGCAGTGAACTGCCGTGAGAAACAAAAGGAAATGGAGGGAAGCCAAGTTTGTTTTGTGGCAAAATAAGAGTGCTAGCACACTCCGGGATCATGCCAAGGTGATAGGGAAGCATACCCATGAGCCGGGAACCACTACGGTGAAGCTTGGAGCTTCAAATCATGAAGACAAGGGGCACATATCACTGTTCACAGCAGCCCACTGCCTTGATAAAGTGTGCAGAATTTGAATTTTTATTGCCCAAATCGTCGCTCAACCGCTCGATGTAAGTATTCCGCACTTCCGTCGTTGTATTCACTTATGATTCATGCTTGAGTTTTGATCTTGGGACCTTGAAAAACTCCAATAAGGCACACATTGCATTTCTCTTCTTCTTGGTATTCCTTTCTTTCACTCATATTAGCCACATTCTTTGGCATTACATCATGGCACGTTTATCTTTAATATACGGATGTATCTTTAATTGTTCCTCTTTAACGTATTTGAATTTGCATCTTTTATCCCTTCATGTCATGCTCTTGTTTTGACTCCATTTATTATGTGGTTATTTTGATCTTATTTCGTATGCTTTTATAATGCGCTTATAACATGATATGTTCGCCGTTATTTTGATTTCCTTTATATTGCATGCCAATATTGCTATGGTTGTCTTGCGTTTATGTTTACATAAATATTGAATGCTTATGATGTAATATGTTTGCTATTGAAAAAGACTTTATCTTCATGCATGTGAACTTAGGATTATGGTGCACTCTTGGAAATAAGTGTTATTTAGGCTTGATTAAATTATTACATAAATCCTTTCATTACAAGTGACATAAGTAAGGGACCATTCCGAACCCACGGTTTGAGGTCTTCCCTTGCGAGGGGTGAGTGCGGCCTTAAATCTCATTTTCCTGGTTCACACCGGGTGGCGACTCCATCATTCTCCGGTTTAGTCCCCCGTGGCTACTCCGTACTCCCAATCGGGTCGCGAGCCCGGAACAGCATGCGTCGCCCAGGTTTTCCTGTGTCACCACAGTCTGGCGACTCCACTGGGGATAGAGAATCGGCCCCGAAATATTGTCTTGTAATGTTTGGATTTGTGTTATAATTTACCATGTCTATAGTGGATGAAATGAGGGTTTGATCAAAGACATTTTAAGGAGGTAATGGTTTGGTGTCTTCCTTCATTCACTACCTTTCGAGGAAAAGCTGTGGAGGCACCTAAATAGTCACTACCATTGGCCTGTTGTGACAGACTAATTTGGAGGACTTGTTGCTTATTCCTGTCACAAAGTGATAAGAGCCTAAGAGGCTTGGGTATTTAAGAGAGTTCGCTCCACCCTCCCTCTGGGGAATCTGCAACAAGAAATCCATTTGACAGTTAGTCACACACCGTGACTTGTTGGCACGTACCGCAAGGTATAAAAAAGGTGCGCTTGCTTGGCCGCACGAACCCTTGAGTAGGGAGACCTGGTTGTGGGAAATCCTTCGCCAGCAAGAGTTTTTATCTACACTCACACGAACCCACCCATAGACCAGGGTTGTATTGCTAAAGTAACAATTATTTCCTTGAGCATGTGCTTGTGGACCATCCTCATTTGGATTCAGTTGGACGTTTTATCAGAAATGCGAACTTGCTGGGCCATTTAAACTAGGGCGAGTTCGTATCCTATGACCATTAGGCCCAAAGCTTCTGAAATGTTGATGGGCCACCTTGTAGAATTTACTATTTTATGCTTGAATTATCTTTATGCTTGTGTTTGGGAACATCGTTGTTTGGATCCATTTGGACCATTTGTCATGGGATATGGGCTTGTTGGGCCATTTAAACTGGGACAAGAACGTATCTTATGACGATTGGGCCAAGGCCTCTAAATGTTGATGGGCCATTTTGTGCTTGTGTTCGGAACATTACCATTTGGATTTAGTTGGGCTCCTTGCCATGAGATGCGAACTCGTTGGGCCATTTAAATTGGGCCGAGTTCACTCCTATGACATTTAGCCCAAAAGCTTCTAAAATGATAATGGGCCGATTTGTTTGAGAATTTTAATTAATTTATTATGTCCTATATGTTATATGCATCTTATGCACCTCATACATGCATACATCATGTTAACACCCTCTATGTCTCATAAAGGCATCATAGATTCCCGTTGGGTTATGGAAGAGAAACACTTACTAAAAGACAGTAAAAGACATGCGTACATCAGAGAATGAGGTATCCCGTATGGATCAGTTAGAAAACAGTCTCGCCAAATTTACTGAACAGTTACAAGCTTTGACTAGTGCTGTAGCTGGTATGGCCGTGCCCCGTGCTGGGGGAATCCTAAGAATGTGATGCGTGAGGAGCCTCCGAATGGGTTGGGGGATGATATCCCCACTTTTGATGACGACATGGCAGAATATGCAACAGGCCGAATGATTGGGTCTCAGGCAGAATTTCAGAAGCTTCGGGATCAGGTTGAAACAGTTACCCGTAAAATGAAGGGTAAAAATGGGGAGTTGTTAGATTATGAGGCAATGACCTTCGAAGAACAGTTGCTAGCTCAGTTCAAGATGCCAGATATGGCTAAGTTCAACGGGAATGGGGATCCGAGGGTCCATCTCTGTCAGTATGTTTCCGTTATGAGTTCAGTGGGCCTAACACAGCGCCAAGTTCAGAAAATGTTCAGGATGTCGCTCAAGGGGGCACCCGTAGTCTGGTATTACAGTCTCGAGAAGAAGATCAAGGAAGACTGGAGGGAATTGGCAGATGCATTCCTAAAACAGTATATGACAGACTTGGAGATTGATTTGTCACTCCGTGATTTGGAAAAAACTAAGCAGAAGCCGAAGGAAAGCTTCAAAGAGTATGTAGATCACTGGAGAAGCCAGCTCCTGAAGATGCAGACTCGGCCCTCGGGGAGGGACCAGATCAAGATGATTGTCAAGGGTACTAAGCCCTCCATTTATGGCAAGCTGAGGAGGATGACCTCCATGATTGGTGACTATCGACAGTTGGGGGAGACTGTCATGGATATTGAAGAAGAAGAAGCTGAGAACAGAAAGTTCTATGGTCAAAATATGAGAACTTTTGGGGGGCCTTCTGAGACCAAGCCCGCTACTGCCGAGGTCGCTACCGTCAAGAACAGGCAATTCTCCAATCTTGGTAGACCTTTGTCAAATATATTTGAAAAGATGAAAATGCAAGGACTTCTAAAACCTTTGGAACCTAGGCCATTTCCGAACCCCGTGCCACCATACCTCAACCTAAACCAGTATTGTTACTTCCATCAAGAAAATGGCCATGACACCGACAACTGCACCCGCTTTAGGCATGAGGTCCAAAACCTCATTGACTCCCATAAAATACCCAATCCAGAAAAAAAACAACCCAACGCACACATGAACCCTCAACCATAAAGCCACTCAACCACCCAGGCTTCTTGCATTGAGATAAAGGATAACAGTGAAGAACCATAGGCCAAGGAAGAAGGCGATGTTGTGAACGATAAAGTTATTCCTACTAGTTTATTTGATCCTGCATTTTTAATATAGACATTGATTTAGTCTACAAGTTCGAACCATTTTCTTAAATGATAATAAAGACGTTCATTTTGCTGAATCTCTTCTGCAATATGAGTATATTTGAGAAAAGCATTCAACCTGGGTACTATGAAAATTAGTGATGTTCGAAACACGGGGAATCCTCGGAAGAAGTAAGCAGAAGAGGCAGGATAGTCATTCAGAAATTGGGAAACGATGTAGTGAGACTGTCAGACTTGGAAGGGAATGAGTTCACCGAGCCGATCAAGGCAGATAGATCGAGGCAGTACTTTGCCTGAGGAATAGAAGAATGGTCACCAAGGGAATTGGCAGATGACCTAACCCAACGGGATGGGAAACTCATTCACGCATGCATGCATACACGTAACATATTTTGCATTCCTTTTGTGTTTGTTTTGTATTCACAGGTTTTGAAGAAGAAAGAGAGAAAACGAAAAATGAAGGCCAATCAGAGGCATCAATATGACATCAGTAGTTTGGGGACAAGTCCCAGGTTTGAGACCCATATCAGTATCAGTCTGGGGGCGAGGCCCACCTTAGTACTAGTTTGGGGGTGAAGCCCCGCATCAGTATCAGTTTTGGGGCGAGGCCCACATCAGATTGGGGGTGAGGCCCACATCAGTATCAGTCTAGGGGTGAGGCCTACCTCAGTACCAGTTTGGGGGTGAGGCCCACATCAGTATCAGTTTTGGGGCGAGGCCCACATCAGATTGGAGGCGAGGCCCATATCAGTATCAGTCTGGGGGCGAGGCCCACATCGGTATCAGTATTGGGGCGAGGCCCACAGTTAGCTCAGATCAGGGATAAAGCCCACATTCAGCAAACCCAGAAACAAAGCCCACAGTCAGCCCAGAGGAATAAAGCCTCATCTCAGCACAGTTCGCGAAGAAAGCCTAGGGGAATAAAGCCTTATCTTGAAATTGTTCGAGAATACAGCCTATGGGAGTAAAGCCCTATCTTGACACTATTCGGGAATACAGCCCAGAGGAATAAAGCCTCATCTCAGTACAGTTCAGGAACAAAGCCAGCATTCAGTTCAGTTGGGGAATAAAGCCCACATTCATTATAGTCAGGGGGAATATAGCCTCATCTCAATGCAGTTCAGGAATAAAGCCCACAGTCCAAACAATCAGGGAATAAAGCCCTATCTCTACACAGTAAGCAGTTCGGGAATAAAGCTCGGGAGGAATAAAGCCTCATCTCAACAGTTCAAGAATAAAGCTCGGGAGGAATAAAGCCTCATCTCAACAGTTCGGGAATAAAGCTCGAAAGGAATAAAGCCTCATCTCAACAGTTCGGGAATAAAGCTCGAGGGAATAAAGCCTCATCTACACAGTTCGAGAATAAAGCTTGGAGGAATAAAGCCTCATCTCAATAGTTCGGGAATAAAGCTCGGGAGGAATAAAGCCTCATCTCAACAGTTCGAGAATAAAGCTCGGGAGGAATAAAGCCTCATCTCAACAGTTCGGGAATAAAGCTCGGGAGGAATAAAGCCTCATCTCAACAGTTCGGGAATAAAGCTCAAAAGGAATAAAGCCTCATCTCAACAGTTCGGGAATAAAGCTCGAGGGAATAAAGCCTCATCTGCACAGTTCAGGAATAAAGCTCGGAGGAATAAAACCTCATCTCAATAGTTCGGGAATAAAGCTCGGAGGAATAAAGCCTCATCTCAACAGTTTGGGAACAAGGCCTAAAGTTCAAAGTATCTCAATACAACAGGCAAGTCAAATGGTTGCTGGCGAGCCAGGTAAGTGAATATGCATTGCATAACTTTGATAGGATTGTTCAAAGTCACACACTGCACAAGTCCCATCAAAGTGGGGGCGACTGTAGGCATTGCATTTTTGCATGTGAAACCCGATGATGAGCCTCATTTGGAGGCACTATCTTTTAAGTCGCGGAAATCGCGGAAAACGGACGTAGGAAGGGAAGAGTCAAGAATTGACGTTTTGTTGGATTTAGTTCACGTGTTTAGTTTCGGGTTCGCTGTTGGACCTCCGTTTTAAGACTTAACCAAGCCCATCTCATCCAAGCCCAATCCAAAGAAATAATTAATATATGTCACAAATTAAAATAATTAAAGCATTTAAAATATATGTGTCACAAATTAAATTTAAATTAAATCTAAGTAAATTAAAACCAATTGAATTAAACATGAATTAAATTGAATAATTGAAATGAAATTAAATAACTAAATTGAAATTAAATTAAATAACCTAAATTAAATTAATTAAATGATATACCAACTAAATAAAATATTAAAATTAAATAAAATATTAATTAAGTCATCAACCAATTAAAATCCAACACAAATTAAATACCAATTAAATTAAATCTAAATTAAACTAATATTTAATTAAAATTAAATACAAAAATTAATAATTCACTTCCAAATTAAATATAATCAAAATCTAATTAAATTCCTAATTTACATAAATCATTTCCAAATTTAATAAATCACTCACCAATTAAAGATAATTCCCACCAAAAAATAAATATCCTTACCTAAACTAATTAAATCAAATACCACACATCCCTATTTAATTTTATTTATTTCCTAAAATAAAATCCATGCACCAAAACCATGCAAACCCTACATGCACTCACTATATAAACAACACAAAACTGAAACCCTAAGACCTATCTTCTCCTCTCACTCACCATTCATTCTCTCTCACAAACCCTAGACACAATCCCTCGGCAACCCCAAAAACAAAAAAAAAAACCCTAAGCATACGTGATGAAGCTACCTTCAAAGCCTTTAATACCCCCAATCCATGCACACGTTAATGGCCCCTTAGAACCCTTCACTCCACACGTTGACACCTTGCAGAACCACACTGACAAAGACACAAAAAACACACCTGCCACCAAAGCAGCCATTGCCCACCTACTTCACGCAAAGAAGCCTGACAAATCAGCGAACTCCCTCTCGAAGGCAAACCCCACGCAATTGCCCAATTCAGCACAAACCAGCCACGCATAAACTACTGCCACTAACCAAGACCTCAAACCAGCCCCCACAAACACGCACCAGCCCCCACAAACACGTTACTGTCCTCATTCCTCACGTAAGCAAACACGGCAGCCAACACGCCGAAATCCTTCTCGTAACAACCCTTTGACTCACGCCTAACCAGTCTCTCATTCACCGAAATTGCAACTAAAAAAATTACCCACAAACTGCCCATTAAAACTGCCAGTAACTGCCTCATATTCCCTCACCGAACAGACCCTAAAAACACCCAGAAACTGTTCCACAAACTGCCCAAAACAGTCCCATAAAACGCAATAATAAGACCTGAAATAGTAAGCAGAAAATACATCACATACAGCAGCGAAACGGAGGTAAAACAGCGACCAAAACAGTAAAACAGTGAGCAAAGACATCGAACCAGTGAACCGGAAGAGTTACGGATTATTAGCCCTTCCGACGGACTTGGAACGCGCTTCCGAAAATCGACGTAAAAAGGTTAGACCTGAGGGTATTTTCCACATCCGTTTTCAGTTTTATTTTTATTATTTATTGAGTTTCGTTTGCATGATTATTATGGATTGATGCATGATTGTGGCCCTTGATTAAAATGAAAAATGTGTCGCCTCTCGTGGTATATAGGATGGAAACGCGGACGTAAATTTCATAGCCGATTCCGAATGAACGGTAGTATGATATGCACTCGGGATACAACTCCACGTACAACTTGAGCAAACGTTGTATATTTTGTTTTATGTTGTTTTGATGTGTTTATTATTCATTATTTAATTTCCGCACATTACTTGTTAGCATAATGATATGATCGAGCGCATGGGCTTAGTAAGTGTGATGAAAGGTCCTCTAATTGAAGGGGTTAAAATCCTTTACCATGATGCTTCGCCGCGCCGGTCAATGTATATTCGATTGGATGTGAGATATGTTCAATCGGGTATACGAAATCCGATATCTTTGTATTTACTTTTGTTTCA
Source organism: Zanthoxylum bungeanum (assembly GCA_019454045.1). Classification (NCBI taxonomy): domain Eukaryota; kingdom Viridiplantae; phylum Streptophyta; class Magnoliopsida; order Sapindales; family Rutaceae; genus Zanthoxylum; species Zanthoxylum bungeanum. The sequence continues at coordinate 24,470 of SKCR01048075.1, forward strand.
TATATATATGCATTGAGATAAGCGCATGGGTTTAGTAAGTGCAGTGAAAGGTCCTCTAATTGAAAAGGTTAAAATCCTTTACCACGATGCTTCGCCGCACCGGGTATCTTTGTATTCACTTTTGTTTCATATGCATGCATCGTGTTGTGTGCGCATGGGCTTAGTAAGTCGGGTTAAAGGTCCTCCACTTGGAGGGATAAAAAGCCTATGGTCTACCTTTACCGCAATACTTCACCGCGCTTTGTTATTTACATTTCGTTATGTGTTATTTATTTATCATTCGAACATTACCATTTCATTCATGCATTTTATTTGCTGCACGTTATCATGCATGCATGCGCATGGGCTTAACTACGGTGGGTTAAAGGTCATCTATTCGAGGGAAAATGCCTTAAGGCTACCTTACCACGATGTTTTGCTACGCTGTTTATTACGCGACTTATCGCTGTTTTACAAAATATCATTTTATTCATGCATTTTGTTTCTGTTCATTATGCAATGTTTTGTGGTGCTTTCTTTTCCATATTATTCATTCATATGACATCTCAGTTCATAATATTGCATCACATATAGCATGCTTAATTGAAAATTTGTAGTAGTTACATGAGTATAGGCATACATTGCATTTCTTCTTCTTGGTATTCCTTCCTTTCACTTATGTTAGCCACATTCTTTGGCATTACATCATGGCACGTTTATCTTTAATATACAGATGTATCTTTAATTGTTCCTCTTTAACGTATTTGAATTTGCATCTTTTATCCCTTCATCTCTTGCTCTTGTTTTGACTCTATTTATTATGTGGTTATTTTGATCTTATTTCGTATGCTTTTATAATGCGCTTATAACATGATATGTTCGCCGTTATTTTGATTTCCTTTATATTGCATGCCAATATTGCTATGTTTGTCTTGCGTTTATGTTTACATGAATATTGAATGCTTATGATGTAATATGTTTGCTATTGAAAAAGACTTTATCTTCATGCATGTGAACTTAGGATTATAGTGCACTCTTGGAAATAAGTGTTATTTAGGCTTGATTAAATTATTACACAAATCCTTTCATTACAAGTGACATAAGTAAGGGACCATTCCGAACCCAACGGTTTGAGGTCTTCCCTTGCGAGGGGTGAGTGCGGCCTTAAATCTCATTTTCCCGGTTCACACCGGGTGGCGACTCCATCATTCTCCGGTTTAGTCCCCCGTGGCTACTCCGTACTCCCAACCGGGCCGCGAGCCCGGAACAGCATGCGTCGCCCAGGTTTTCCTGTGTCACCACATTATCACGTTAACATGATTACACACATTGCCTTATTCATTTGCATGTTTAGTATAATAGTGTTCAAGTACACTAATAGTGTTTGAACATCTGATCTATAGATTTTGCACATGAGGATCTACTAGATTCCATCAGAGCATAGCAGCATTTGGACGTCATCTTAGTGACTGAACATTATGTTTTCTACGTTTTCTATGTTATTTCATTTATTATTTATGTTTCCAATTTTTTAATATTGTTTAGTTTTACATTCCATGCTTTCAAGTTAAGTATTTACGTTTTCAGTTTACGAATTATAAACTTATGTTTTACGTTCCATGACTTAAATGTTACGTATATATATTTCTATATATGTTTTTTAATTCACGTATACATAACATGTTATAGTTCACATTTTCATGTCACATATTTACAGACATGTTCTTAGTATTAGTTAATGTTCATAGTCATTAATCTATGACGTATATGATTTCAAGTTATGTTTCAATTTATAATTTACGTCTTTCAAGTGTCATATTTACAGTTTTTAATTGGCGTATTCCATAGGTTATACCAGAGTGGCCTGGCTGTTGGAAAATTATGACCCATAACATCACTATTCGTAAAAGACATTGTGCTTTCGTACAAATTAACTATGTGAAAAAAGGAAATTATTATTTTATCATTATGTAATTGAATCACTTGGATTATTAATGATAAAAGTCCTTATGGTTAAATCGAATTAATAAGATATGAGACAATATTAATTCACGAACGGTTTAATCATTAAATATCCTTAGTCATAGTATTATCGATACTGGACATCGATAATGCGGAGTAGACTAGTATTGCACTTGTGCGTGTTATGGAAGCTTAACGACATAGTTCTCATATATTTAGGTATATGATACTTATGCAAGTGTGATAGGAGGTTCTGTTAGCCGTTGGACCGAGAATAGTTTCACTCTGGATAGACCCACTCAGAGTCCCATTGGTATTATGACTATGTGTCTATGGGAATCTGAATCCGGGTAGGTGTATGTGATCTTTAACCTGAGACTTGCATCGCTATTACTTGTGATAATCAGTTTGCTTTGGTATTGGTCGTTTGGAGCTTTAACAGGTTCTGTGTACGCCTATATTGGGTTTACTGAGAATCGTTGTGTAATAGATGTGATGTCAAGATGAGAGTATCATTTAAGTCATATGGAGATGATGGTCCCACAGGAAACGATACTAGTACTCTTAAATGCTGTAGTTATCGGGATAATGTGACTAGGTCATGATTATCCGATTACAGAGACTAGTTACGCGGAATCCGATATATGCTTCATTCGGGGCAGACACAGTGCCATCCTTAGGCCTAACATGTGACATCCGATACTAAATCATATTACACATTACATTATATAACTATGACTGATACATATTATATATTCCTCGTTGAATATTTCTAGAGAATTGGGTAGGCACGATGCATTGCTAGAAGCCAACCATGTCTTGTAAATCACTGAGAACATAGTACGGGGTACGCACGTGTCGGATAGTCCGACAACTGGATTTACTGTCAACATACCCAAGAATCTATTGGGTCGCTACCCAAAGATTCACCAATGACATTTGACTCGAACATAATTAATATGATATTGATTGCGACAAGAATTTATCTGGGATAAATTCATCTAGAAGAGAGAACGCGATTAAATTGGAATTAATCGGTAAAATAAATTTAATAGTTAAATAGGATTTTTAACGTGGTACGGGGTACGCATGTGTCGGATAGTCTGACAACCGGATTTACTGTCAACATATCCAAGAATCTCTTGGGTCGCTACCCAAAGATTCACCAATGACATTTGACTGGAATAGAATTAATCTAATATTGATTGCGGCAAGAATTTATCTGGGATTATATTCGTCTAGAAGAGAGAACGTGATTAATTTGGAATTAATCGGTAAAATAAATTTAATAGTTAATTATGATTTTTTATTTAATTTATTTATTTAGGCTAAAATAATATATCGGATATATTAATTGAAATTGTATTTCAATATGAGATTAAAATTGGATTTTAATTCAAGCGAACGAATTAATTTGGAATTAATTCGTAAGCGACTGTCGTAATAATTTTACTAGGCATAATTATTTAATTAAATTGGATTTAATTATCAAGCGACAGGAAATTCGTTCAATCGGATTAAATGAACCTGGGCCCAAAGTCAAGTTATGTGTTGTGTAAGAAAACTTAAATTTTGAATTTAAAGTGGTGGGACCCACTTTACTTACATCACTTGTCACAAAGTTGATGGAAGTGGTTGGGCTTATTAATTGGATGCATTTATTAAACACACCAACCAAGTCAAGGACTATTCACTCATCTCTCTCATTTTTCTCTCTACATGGCCGAATTTCTCTCTACTTGGTAGTAAAAATTTTGCTTCAAAAATTCATACTTGCTGGCACTTGGAGAGTCAAACAAGGTGATAGGGAAACTCACCCAATGGTCTGGAACTCATCATAAAACTTGGAGCTTCATCCATTTAAAGTATTTTTGAAAATTTCTCAACCGATCAATGTAAGTTTTTCCGCAATATATCTTGATAATTCACACACAAATCATCGTTTAGAGATCTTATGGCATGTGTAGGACACTAACAATGGTATCAAAACCATCTAAGCATGATTTAAAATGCTAGGGTTCATAACTTTAATTTGGGGATTTTACTTGGAGCATGTAAATTTCTAAATTGATTATTTGGTTAGTCTTGGATGATGATAACTTGGAGTTATGCATGATTGGATTGTGAAAAATTGGTTGGATCAAAATTTCCCTAATTCACTACCTTGGCCGAACATGGACCTTCGATAAACTCATGGTAATTTTTTGAGATTTAATAATTGGATATGTTATTGGCATGAAATGAATGTTAATTTTTGATTTATTTGGATTGAAATCAAAATTGGATGTTATTTCTTGCCTATTGCCGTGAGTATGAAACATGTTGGAAAAATTGATTTTGCTTCAATTTGTGTTGGACATGAATTGGATTAATTAAGCATGATTAATTAAATTAATTAATGTTTTGGAAATATTAGATTAATTAATTATTTGTGTTAGTTACACTTAATTGGATTAATATGATATTTGGAATAAAGTATTAATATAATTTGTTGTATTGGGGCTAATGGGCTTGGTTGGGCCAAGTATGGTTTTGGACAATTGGGTTGGATCCAATTGGGCCTAAAACCATTTCCATAAAGTCCAAAAATATGACTGTGGGCCTTTAATAATTTAATTGGGTCTAATGGGCCAAAATTGATTTTTGGCATAATGTGATTCCTAAATGGGCCTTGGCATTTTGAGTTTGATCCATAATGGCCAAAGTCATGCCTAAAGAATCAATTGAAAGCCCATTGGACTTAATTGAATTGTCATTGGATGCTAATTAGGCCTTTGAGACCCAAACGGGTTGAATTTGGAATCCAAGTCTAAAAGGCACTATTATAAGTGTAATTGTTTAATTTTCAATAAAACATGAATTAGTATTGGATACAATTTAGATTGGATTTAAAATTATAGTTCGATATAATTCAAGAATACTTACTTTGAGTATTTATTCTTAAATGATTTGGACTCGCGCAAATAAAATCGTTGAATGAACATTGGATGGTCATTAATCAAAGATTAATTAATTGGATTAGTTGATTGACAACATGCTTTGTGTGAATACTTGGATGTATTTATTGAATAATGTACATTGGATGGATATTAGATGGGTGGGGGGGTAATTTTAGAAATTATTGTAAATATGATATTTATTTGAAATTAGACCTGCGTGTCCAGCCTATCACCTCCTTATCTCATTGTATTTCTCTTCTCACTAATTCCTATAAATGAGGTTTTTTATAGTGTTATGTGATTGGGTAGAAGAATGTAAAGTGCTAGCGGGAGTGAGGAAAGAGAGAGATTCGTTCTAGAAATAAATTGTATTATATATCCATCCACATATCATTATTAATTTATCGCGTCTTATTATGCTTTTAGAATGCATGTTTAAGGGTGCATGACGAGACCTAATCAAAGATAATAAATTGGTTGCCAATTTACGAAAAATGCACTCACTTTAATATTAAGAGTCTTTCCTTCCATTGAGTGGTTATCTCTCAAGATCCAAGATTAACTTTGATTTGTTAGCCAAAGTCAAGATCATTGTCCATCGCGGATGTGTTTGAACCATGAAAGCTTTTGTTACACAGCCCATGTCTTGGACAGTTGTGACATGTTGGCCAAAGTCAAGGCCACTTTTGTACATCGACGTGGATTACGAAGCTTTCCCACTGTCAATGGGTCACGCTTAACTGGAATCATTAAGCTTGTTGAGCTATAGCCAATGGTTAGTTGATTTATAGGAAAAAGGTTAGGATGATATATTCGATATATGTTTCGGACTTGAAGGTCCACCTACCGGATCTAGGAATTGGATGAGATTCAATTGATCTTAGAGATTTACATAGTTAAGTTCTATACAGCTTGTTAGCCAAAGTCAATGTTGTGTATTACTTAACGGGATCCTAGCCCACTAGGAAACTAGGTTTCCCGAGTACTCAACAGAGGGTTAGAGACTCGCCGAAAAATAATGAGAGGTTAGTATTGAATTTTTAATTTGGTTTAATACTTGTTAACGGGCATTTTTTTATTATTTATAGTTATTATTTATATTAGTTGGACTAATATTTATTTTATTGATTTCTTTGAACAGTTAGACTGTACAAGACACTACTCCAGTTGTAGTTGGTTATATAGTTGGACTATAGTAACCATTTCATTTTGAGTGCACCCGAAATCGTTGATTAGATAGTTGGACTATAATAATCAAGATGGCTGGAAAGATTAGTGTTAGAGGCATAATCATGGGTGAGAATATCTTTAACGACATAAATTTTCCAGGTTGGGAGATGAATCTCAGGATAGTCCTGGGAGCCGAGAAGTTACTCTATGTTATAGACAGACCTCTCGGGCCTGAGCCCGAACTTGAGCGATCAGTTGATCATGAACTTTGGAATACTCATCGAGATGATAACTTTACTACTCAATCCGTCATGCTTGCTGAGATGACTCCTCAATTTCGTCGTCAAAATAAAGGATTGGATCCTTATAACATGATGCTGAAATTGAGGAACCTTTATAGATCTAATCTTAGATCACAAAAGTACAAATTGAAGAAGAAGCTCTTTTGCCGTATGTCAAAGGGTACATCTGTCGAACACTACTTGTCATAGATGATTGTTGATATCTAACAACTAGGTCAGCTGGGCATTACCTTCGAGGCTGAGACTTCTATAGATTTGATCTTACAGTCTCAGCCCGACTGTTGGGGTGGGTTCATCATGAACTATAATATGATGAACCAAAAGAAGACTCTTGGAGAGTTGATGGCGATGCTGAAAAAGGGAAAAGGCTAAATCATCACAGTCTTCTGGGAAGACAAAGGATATATCCCAAGACGTCTGCCTACATTGTGGAAAACGAAGTCACTGGAAGCGTAACTACAGTGAGTAAAAGGCAGACTTGAAGGAAGCGAAGGCGGGTAAGGCTCCGGCTTCAGATATATTTTTTTTATTGAAATGAACATGCCCAATACTAGTTTTAAAAATTAGATTTTTGATTCTGGATGTGGTACTCACATATGTACTAATGTGCAGGATCTACAAATTAGAAGGAGACTAGCTTCATGAGAGATCGACCTCCAAGTCAGAAATGGGATGAGAGCCGCCGTTTTGGCCTGTGGCACCTATGTTTTGAATCTGCCCTCGAGGCATGTACTAACATTAGGGGGCTGTTAGTGTGTACATATTTTAACTAGGAATTTCATCTCTGTATCTAGTTTAACCCGATGCATGTATAACTTTATATTCCGGAACACTGGGTGTTTTGTATATAAAGATGTTATTTTGATATGTGCAACAAATGTTAATAATGGTCTTTATATTTTGAATATAAATGAATCTCAAACATATAACATGACAAACAAAAGGCTCAAATTGAGTAAAACAAATGAAATTTTATCTGTGCCATTGTCGTTTGGGACACATTAACAAGACTCGTATATCAACTCTTTCGAAGAATGGATACTTGGACGGATTTGATCCTAATTCATATGATGTCTGCGAATCTTATTTATTAGGCAAAATGCCTAAAACACATTTTAGTGGTAAATATGTACGTGCCATTAAGCTACTAGCCCTCATTCATAGTGATGTATACGAGCCCATGTTTAGCCAGGCTAGAGGTGGATATGTATACTTCGTAACTTTTACGGATGATGCATCACGTTATGGTTATATGTATCTTAGAAATACAAGTCAGAAACTTTTGAGAAATTCAAAGAGTTTCGACACCAAGTAGAAAAATAGACCGACAAAAGTATTAAAACATTACGATTGGACTGCGGTGGAGAATACCTAAGCAATGAGTTTCAGAATTATTTAAAAGAATATGGTATTCTTTCATAGGGGACTCCTCCCGGAACACTTCAATTGAACGGTGTGTCCGAATAGAGAAACCGAACTTTGTTGGACATGGTAAGGTCAATGATGAGTCGCACTGAGCTACTAATTTCCTTCTGCATTGAATAGTGCAATACTTATTTTGAATAAGGTTCCGTCAAAGTCTGTTGGATATACTTCATATGAAATATAGACAGGAAAGAAATCAGGTTTCTCATTCTTGAAAATTTGGGGATTCTGGGCATATGTTAAGCGTTTGGATGATACCAAACTAGAGCCTAAATCGGATAAGTGCCTATTTGTAGAGTATCTTAGGGAAACCAAAGGATATTACTTCTACAACCCACAAGGAAAAAAATATTTATTGCTCTTCATGTAGTTTTCCTCGAAAAGGAATTCATAAATACAGTGATAAGTAAGAGGAAAGTAGAACTCAATGAAAATCAGAGTGATACTGTTCCTGACACCGACCCCCTCATGGAACACGAACAGTTCATCAGGGATGAGACTGTTCAACAATCTTCTAATACACAAGAACCGCGTAGGTCTGAGAGAGTCAAAAAACAACCTGAGAGGTATGGGTTTCCGATCTCACCTCATGTGGACATTAATCTTATTGAGGATAATGAACCGACTACGTATGAGGAAGCGATACAAGGTATCGACTCCGCTTTATGGCAAGAAGCCATAAAGTTCAAAATGGATTCCACGTATACCAACCAAGTTTGGACTCTGGTTGATGCACCAGAAGATATTACGCCTATTGGTTGCAAATGGGTCTTCAAGAGAAAGACGGACATGTAAGGCAACATACAAACGTACAAAGCTAGGCTTGTAGTGAAAGGTTATCATCAACGATATGGTGTGGATTACGAAGAAACCTTTTCACCTGTTGCCATGATGAAATCCATTCGGATAATACTTGCCATTGTTGCATATTTCGATTACGAAATATGGAAAATAGACTTCAAAACTGCTTTCCTTAACAGAAACCTTTTGGAGGATGTTTATATGCAACAACCTGATGGTTTTGTCGTGCCAAAACATGAAAACAATGTTTGCAAGTTAAATCGATCCATTTATGGATTGAAGCAAGCACCGTGTTCTTGGAACCAACATTTTGATGAGATCATAAAAGAACATGGTTTCATTCATAAGAAGGTTAATGTGAGCGCACCAACATTTATTATCCTATATATTGATGATGTATTGCTTTTAGGCAAAGACATTCCATGCTACAATCGGTGAAAGCTTGGCTTTCATTAAAATTCTCCATGAAAGACTTATGAGAAGCAGTATTTATTTTGGGAATAAGGATATACCGAGATAGATCTAGAAAGATGCTCTCTCTCTCCCAAAGCTCATACATTGACAAAGTGTTGAAGAGATTCAACATGGATCAGTCCAAGAAGGGGCTGCTTTCGGTGTCACATGACGTCTCTCTATCTAAGGACATGTGTCCTAAAACTAAAGGTGAGAGAGATGCAATAAATTGGATCCCGTATGCTTCCGCAGTCAGATCGATCATGTACGCCATGATATGTTATGTCTCATATGCTTTGAGCATGTGTAGTCACTTTCAAGCCGATCTATGTGATGGTCACTGGATTACTGTAAAGAACATCCTTAAGTATCTTAGAAAAACTAAGGATGCTTTCTTAGTCTATGGGGAAAAAGAACTTGAGGTGACGAGGTTCACCGATGTAAGTTTACAAATCGATAAAGACAACTGTGAGTCGCAATCAGGGTACATATTTTATTTAAACAATGGAACAGTGTGAGCTGGAAATCTTCCAAGCACGAGACTGTTGCCGATTCAACAACAGAAGCAGAATATATTTCTGCAGCTGAGGCAATAAAAGAAGCAGTCTAGATCTGTAAATTCCTAATTGGATTAAGAGTAGTTCCGTTAGCAGCTGAGCTCGTACCTTTGTATTGTGACAATAACGGGGCTATAGCACAAGCTAAGGAACTGCGGTCTCATCAATGGTCCAAGCATGTACTTCGACAGTTTCATCTGATTCGTAGATCATACATCATGGTAATGTGAAGATCGAAAAGATCGTATCAGATGACAACATTGCAGATCCGCTGATGAAGCTTTATCTCAGCAAAATTTCAAGTGTTAGATACTTGAGTGATTGGCTATGAGCCAACTGGGAGATTGTTGGACAATTATGACCTATAACATCACCTTTTGTAAAAGACATTGTGTTTTTTTTACAAATTAACTATGTGAAAAAAGTAAATTGCTATTTTATCATTATGTAATTGGATTACTTGGATTATTAATGATAAAAGTCCTTATGGTTAAATCCGATTAATAAGATATGAGACAATATTAATCCATAAATAGTTTAATAATTAAATATCTCTAGTCATAGTATTATCGAGACTGGACATCGATAATTCATAATAAATTAGTATTACACTTATGCGCGTTATGGAAGCTTTACAGCATATTTCTCATATATTTAGGTATTGGATACTTATACAAGTGTGATATGAGGTTCTGTTTAGCCGTTGGACCAGGAACAATTTCGCTCTGGATAGACCCACTCGGAGTCCCATTGGTATTATGACTATGTATCTATAGGTATCCGAATCAGGGTAGGTGTATGTGATCTTTAACCTGAGACTTGCATCGCTATTACTTGAAACAATCATTTTACTTTGGTATTAGTTTTTCAGAGCTTTAACAGGTTCTGTGTACCCCGATATTGGGTTTTTTTTTAGAATCATAGTGTAATGGATGTGATGTCAAGATGGGAGTATCACTTCAGTCATATAGAGATGATGGTCACATATGATATGGTACTAGTACTCTTAAATGATGCAGCTATCGGGATAATATGACTAAGTCATGATTATTCGATTACAGAGGCTAGTTATGCGGGATCCGATATATGCTTCGCATAGGGCAGACACAACGCCAGCCCTAGGCCTAGCATATGACATCCGATACTGGATCGTATTACGCATTACATTATATAACTACGCCTGATACAGATTATATATTCCTCGTTGAATATTTCTAGAGAATTGGGTAGGCATGGTGCTTTGCTAGAAGCCAAGCATATCTTGTAAATCGGTGAGAATGTGGTACAGAATATGCACATGTCGGATAGTCCGAAAATCGAATTTACTGCCAACATATCCAGGAATCTTTTGGGTCGCTTCCCAAAGATTCACCAATGACATTTGACTCGAAAAGAATTAATTTGGAATTATTTATGAGAGAGAAAATTAATCTGGCATTGATTGCAATAAGAATTTATCAGGGATTAAATTCGTCTAGAAGAGAGAACGTGATTAATTTGGAATTAGTCAGTAAAATAAATTTAGTAATTAAAATGGATTTTTTTTAAAATTTATTTATTTGGGCTAAAATAATATATCGGATATATGAGTTGAAATTGGATTTCAACACGAGATTAAAATTGGATTTTAATTTAAGCGAACGAATTAATTTGGAATTAATTCGTAAGCGACTATCGCAATAATATTGCTATGCATAATTATCTAATTAAATTGGATTTAATTATCAAGCGACGGGAAATTCGTTTAATCGGATTAAACGAACCAGGGCCCAAAGCCAAGTTGTGTGTTGTGTAAGCCAACTTAAATTTTGAATTTAAAATGGTGGGACCCACTTTACTTACATAACTTGTCACAAAGTTGATGGAAGTAGTTGGGCTTATTAATTGGATGCATTTATCAAACACATAAACCAAGTTAAGGACTATCACGTATCTCTCTCATTTTCTTTTTACAGGGCCAAATTTCTCTCTGCTTGGTAGGAAACATTTTTCTTCAAAAATTCATACTTGCTAGCAGTTGGAGAGTCAAACAAAGTGATAGGGAAACTCACCCAAGGATTTGGAACTCATCATAAAGCTTGGAGCTTCATCCATTCAAGGGATTTTTTGAAAAATTCTCAACCGATAAATGTAAGTTTTTCCGTAACTTATCTTGATAAATCACACACAAATCATCGTTTAGAGATCTTGTGGAATGTGTAGGACACTAAAAGTGGCTTGGTACAGTAGGATTCAGAAAGTCACTTTAAGGTTCGAATCCAGAGAGTGCGTTTCTTGTAAGAGCCCGGGATAGCCGGGGATTTCACCTTCTCCGCTTAAACCCAGAATGGGTGGTTTGACATTTTATGTTTTCATGTGTCATGCTCTTAAGTTTTCATTTGAAATTTTTTTATTTTCCAAGTGTCATATCACGTTTTAAGTTTTCATGAGATATGATTTTAGCTAACGATTTTCATGATTTTCAAGCTTTTGTTTTCAGCAAAAGATTTACAAGAACAAGCAATAAAATATTTTCAAATCACCAATAGAGATTATCGGTGAAATCACTCACGTAACGCAAGCACATGTATCATTCAAGTAGTATAAAATATATAGATCCCATGAGGATTTTATACCTAGGCTATAAATTTGTGAAGCTAAATGTTTACAAGTATATAATAGAATGGTTGTTTGATTGGATGGTGATTTTAAACTAAAGACAAGTAAATAAAACAATACAAATGTAAATTAAAGGAAAATTCAATATTATTAACTATCTAGGGTTGTGAATCCTTCCAATATCTTTTAAAGATGAAGTGGTTATCTCACGTTTGTGTAATATATTGGTTTATTAACCTGGCACGAAAATATTCAAAAGCATTTGTCGATGGTCAGATGCAAACACCTAAATAACCTAATTAATCATATGTCTATGTTAACTAAGTTACTTGAATTCATTAAGATTAAGTTCAAATTGTGGCTACCCCCGCCCGACAGGTATATGTCATTCTGTAAGGAAATCTACCTAAGGGTCACCATGCCCCGAGGTGAGATCGTGAACTATTGAGTCTAAGGCTGAAACCTAAAATTCCTTTTTCAAGTTTATTTTAAATTTAACAGATCAATATTATTAATGGCTAGTTAACAAGAAGCATTACGGTAAAGACTCAATAAATAAACCTTTATATTACCCAAGTCATAAAATAACCACTTATAAACCTGTGATATTGGAATTCATCACAACCCAAGATATGATATTTAGTTGCAACACATATCTAGGACTAGTAAGACATAAATAAGTAAATAACATAAAGTAAAGCTTGGAAATTAAAAGGTAAATAAAGTAATAAAGAAAATAATGGGGCTATTGTTAGGGATATGCCCTATACCCAACTTGTGGATGGGCTATATGTACATGTATTTGTAATATTTTCATTAATTAATAAAATGGAAATCTTTATTATACATGTCTTACATAACTTATATGAATCATCAACACTGTAATAAAGCCCTTGGAGTAATAAGATGATGGCTTCTACGCCTTATGAGAATCACTACTCTTAAACGTTCCTAGTCATTGTTTTGTGAATAATCTGGGCATTCACAAAGCAGAGAGACTACTAGCCGATGATATGATCCGTCCTTAAGTGGGGTAGCAGATCTCATAGGCTACTAGTGAAGATCCGTCCGCTTGGTGTATCACATGGATGCATGAGTTGCTCGTGTCCATCGAACTGACCGTCGAAAGTTTTCGCATGGAGTGTTTATCCCATATGTCTGTGAGAACTTTCATGTATCGATTGTATGACTAATCCTTAGACTTGAGGTCTTTACAATCTTATGTGTAGATCAAATAACTTTAACATTCTCCTTCCCCGGTTCAAAAGATCCGATCATAAGGGTATGATTGGGTTATTTGTTGAAACACATGAAGTTTAGATACAGTAGAAAATCACCACTCTCTCGGATAATATTTTCTTACAAGAGTAGTATTCCAGTTCGCGGGTTGATATGTGTGATCAGTGCTTGAGACTGTGGCCGCAGCAGAAGAATCATGTGAGATTCTTGGGTTAGCACAATTCATGACACTATCAACATCATACCTTTGACTATATGGGTATACACTTTCCGTACCCTAGGTCAAAGATTGGGATACAGTGAGACGAGGGACCGTATCATATGTAAATCGCATATAGAATGTGTATATATCTTTCCTTCTCATTTGGGGGCCTTGGCATGTTGCTAGAAGTCAACCTTGGTCATTGAAACCGAACGAAGATCTGATCAGAGGATAATTTATGTTCGATTAAATTTTCACGATTCATCTTCTATCCAACTTGAGGGGAACCTAAAAGGTCACACACAACAAAGCCGAAATCAATCGTTAACAGTGCATAATACAAATTTAACAGCATATATGATTACTGTAGGAATTGTTCATAAATGGTTCAATGTGTTTAATTATTGAACAAATCATTTATGAGGTTCCAAAGTGGCTTAGGGATTGGTGAATGATGATAGGGGCACTTTGGGAATTAGAAAAATGAATAAGAAAAAAAGTTACGTTTTTTTATTATTATTTAACTTATTTTATTTTTTTATTTGTTTTGAATTCCAATTCAGCCCAAACTCTTATTAGGATTTTATAATCTCATTAAACTACTAAATTAAGATCCAATGGCTAAGATTAAATTAGCATTTATCCCACATCAGATTCTTAATTAGAGAGCGTATGAGTAGGAACCCTTATGCTTCAGCAATAGGATCGATCATGTACACCATGATATGTACAAGACTTGATGTCTCTTATGCTCTTAGCATAACGAGTAGCTATCAGACAAATCCTGGTAAGCAATATTGGGCAGCTGTCAAAACAATCCTCAAGTATCTGAGAAGAACTAAGGATGTGTTTTTGACATACGGAGATTGTTCTGAGATGAAAGTTATTGTTTACTGTGATGCGAGCTTTCAGATTGATAGGGATGACAGCAGATCGCAAACAGGATATCTGTTTACTTTGAATGGCGGTGCTGTCAGTTGGAAAAGCTCAAAGCAGTCAACTACAGTGGAGTGCACCACTGAAGCCGAGTATATTACAGCATTTGAGGCAGCTAAAGAAGCAGTCTGGATAAAGAAGTTCATCACGGGGCTATAAGTGCTTCCCGCGATAAAAATGGCATCATAATGTACTGTGACAACACATGCGCCATTGCACAATCAAAGAAACCAAGGTCCCACCAGAAATACAAGCATGTACTCAGGCAATTTCATCTCATCAGGGAGATTATTGAGAGAAAAGAAGTTATTATAGAGAAAATACCCATATAAGATAATCTTGCAGATTCTCTTACTAAAGAGTTGACTCACAAAAGCATGATAGGCACACCTGGGAGTATGGTGTCTAGATTCATACTAGTTTGGCTATAGTGCAATTGGGAGATGTTAGGGATATGTTCTATACCCCCAAATTATGGATGGGCTATATGTACATGTATTGTAATATTTTCATTATTAAAAAATGACAATCTTATTATACATATCTTACATAACTTATATGATCATCAAACACTGTAATAAAGCCCTTGGAGTAATAAGATGATGGCTTCCACGCCTTATGAGAATCATTACTCTTAAACGTTCCTAGTCATAGTTTTGTGAATAATCTAGGCATTCACAAAGCGGAGAGACTAGCATGATGATATAATCTGCCCTTAAGTGGGGTAGCCGATCTCATAGGCCACTAGCGGAGATCCGTCTGCTTGGTGTATCACATGGATGCATGAGTTTCTCGTGTCCATCGAACTGACCGTTGAAATTTTTCACATGGAGTGTTTATCTCATGTGTCTATGAGAACTTTCATGTATCGATTGTATGACTAGTCCTTAGACTTGAGGTCTTTACAATCTTATGTGTGGATCAAATAAATTTGACATTCTCCTTCCCCGGTGTTAGACAATTATGACCCATAGCGTCACCGTTTGTAAAAGACATTGTGTTTTGTACAAAATTGACTATGTAATATTGAAATTGCCTTTATCATTTCGTAATTCATTTACTATTACATATAAATGGTAAAAGTCCATATGATTAGTTCCGGATTGAGATGATATGAGACAGTATCAATCCATAAAGGTTTAATCATTAAATATCCCTAGTCGTATTATTATCGAGACTGGACATCGATAATGCGGAATAGACTAGTATTGCACTTGTGCGCGTTGTGAGAGCATAACGACCAGTTCTCATATGTTTAAGTATAGGATACTTATGCAAGTGCGATAGGAGGTTGTGTTTTACCGATGGTACGGAAAACAGCTTCGCTCTGGATAGACCCCGCGGAATCCCATTGGTAGTATGTATATGTGTCTACGGGAGTCCGCGTCAGGGTAGATGTATTTGGTCTTAACCTGAGACTTACATCGCTAATACTTGCGACAATCGGTAAACTTTGGTTTTGGTCGTCCAGGGCTTTAACAGGTTCTGTGTACGCCTCTATTGGGTTTATCGAGAATCGTAGTGTATTGGATGTGATTCAAGACAGAAGTGTCACTCCAGACATATGGAGATGATGATCACGCAGGGATTCATAACTCGTTCTCTATTGTGTTGCAACCATCGGGATAATGTGACAAGGTCGTGATTATCCGATTCGAAGAGACTAGTTTTGATATCCGATATGTGCTTCGTACGGGGCAGCACTATTCCAGCCCCAGGCCTAGCACGTGACATCAGATACTGGATCGAAATACGAGATACTAGGTATTCTACGTCTGACATAGATTATATATTCCAGTA
>SKCR01048076.1:0-40674 GCA_019454045.1 Zanthoxylum bungeanum
GATTATATAGATCCAAAATGCTTTTTTGCTGCCTTAGCTGCAGCAATGTTCCACCTTTTGTTATTTAATCGGCAATAGTATCTTGCTTGGAAGATTTTCAGCTCACTGTTCCGTTATTCAAACTAAATAGTACCCTTATTACGACTTACATTCATTTTTATCGGTTTGGAAACTTGCAACGATGGAAACTTGCAACGGTGAACCTAGTCACTTGAAGTTCTCCTTCTCCATAGCTTAAGAAAGCATCCTTAGTTCATCTAAGATACTTAAGGATGTTCTTAACATTAATCCAATGACCATCACTTGGATTGGCCTGATTGTGACTCCATATGCTCAAAGTATATGAGACACCGGGTCGTGTACATATTTTAAATGTACGAGTTCTCGGAGAGGGTCAACAACTTTTAGATCTATCCCAGTAGATCCTTATTCCTAGAATAAAGGTTGCCTCTCTCAAGTGTTCCATGGAGAATTTTAATGAAAGCCAAGCTTTCACTGATTGTATTATGGGAATTTCATTTCCAAGAAATGATATGTCATCAATGTATAGGACATTCATTGTCAGTGCGCTCCCACTAACCTTCTTATATACACAAGAATTTTTACCGTTTTGAATGAAACCATATACCATTATGATCTTATCAAAACGTTAGTTCCAAGAACACAATGCTTGCTTCAATCCATAAATGGATCGATTTAACTTGCAAACCTTGTTTGCATGTTTTGGTACGACAAAACCGTCAGGGTGTTGTTAACATCCTCCAAAAAGGTTTTCGTTCAAGGAAAGCAGTTTTGACGTTCAGCTGCCATATTTCATAAATGAAATATGAAGCATTAGCAAGCATTATCCAAATGGATTTAATAATGGCAACATGTGAAAAAATTTCATCGTACTCGACACTATGTCATTAATGATACATTTTCTGTATAAGCCTAGCTGTATACATTTGTATGTTGCCATCCATGTATGTCTTCCTTGAAGACTCATTTAGTACCAACAGGCACAATGCCTTCTGGTACATCAACCAGTGTCCAAACTTGGTTGTATACATGGAATCCATTTCGGACTTCATGGCACTTTGCCATAAAAGGAGTCGATACCTTGTATCACTTCCTCATACGTAGTCGGTTTTTCTTCCTCAATAAGATTAACATCTTCATGAGGTGAGATCAGAAACCCATACCTCCCAGGTTATTTTCTGACTCGCTCCGATCTACGCGATTCTTGTGTATTCGAAGATTATGGTACAGTTTGATCCATGATGAACTGTTCATGTTCCGTTAAAGAATCAGTGCCTGGAATAGTATTACTCCGATTTTCATTGAGTTTTACGTTCCTCCCACTTACCACTGCATATAGGTATTCCTCTTAGGAAAACTGCATGGAGAGCAACAATTACATTGTTCTCTTGTGAGTTGTATAAGTACTATACTTTGTTTTCCCTAGGACAACCCACAAATTAGGCACTTATCCGATTTGGCTTCTAGTTTGGTATCATCCAAACATATGCCAAGCATTCCCAAATCTTCAGGAATGAGAAAACCTAGTTTTTTTCCTGTTAATATCTAATATGAAGTATGTCTAACATATTTTTATGGAACCTTATTCAAAATAAGTATTTCACTGTTTAATGTGTATCCTCAGAAGGAAATTGGTAGCTCAGAGCGACTCATCATTAACTTTACCATGTCCAACAAAGTTCGGTTTCTCTGTTCGGACACACCGTCAAATTGAGGTGTTCTGGGAAGAGTCCATTATGAAAGAATACTATATTCTTTCAAATAGTCGAGAAACTTATTACTTAAGTATTTCCAACACGGTCCAATCGTGATGTTTTAATACTATTGCCGGTCTGTTTTTATACTTCGTGTCGAAACTCTTTGAATTTATCAAAAGTTTCCGATTTATATTTCACAAGAAACACATAACCATAACGCGATGCTACATCCGTAAAGGTTACGAAGTGTTCATATCCACCTCTAGCCTAGCTAGACATAGGCCCACTTATGTCACTATGAACGAGGGCTAACAGATCGGTGTCACTTTCACTTTTATCAAGTAAAAGGTGTTTTAGGCACTTTGCCTAATAAACTAGATTCGTAGATATCATTTGAATTAGAATCAAATTTGTCCTAGTATCCACTCTTCAAAAGTGTGGATATACGAGTCTTGTTTAATGTGTCTCAAACAACAATGCCAGTATTAAGTCTCAACAGATTTATAAAGTTTGAGCTTTTGTTTGTCATATTACATGTTTGAGATTCATTTATATTCAAAATATAAATACTGTTATTCACATCTAATGTGTTTAACTCAATATCATCTTTATAAACAAAACACTTAGGGTTCTAGAATGTAAAAGGTATACCCGCAACGGGTTAAACTAGATATAGTGATAATATTTTTAGTCAAACTAGGTATATTATAACAGTCTCCTAATTTAAGTACATGCCCAAAGGACAGTTCCAAAACTTAGTTTCTACGGTTAAAACAGCGACTCTGTTGTTTCGACTTCGCGAATCGAAACGGGACGAGGTCGCTGTTTAACCGTAGAATCCTAAGTTTAAGAACTACCCTTCGGGTGTGTACTTAAATAGAAAGAAATTGTTAAATGTACTAGTTTGACTAGAAATATTATCTCTATATCAGAGTATAATCCGTTGCATATATACCTTAATTCTAGAAACACTAAAGTGTTTTATTTTATAAAATGATATAGAGATATACATATTAGATGTGAATAACAATATTTTATTTGAATATAAATGACTCTAAAGTATGGCATATGGCATGACAAACAAATAGCTCAACTGGATTTGATCAGAGGAGACTTACTTGTGGCATTGTAGTCTGGGACAATTAAACAAGAATGTCTATCCACACTTTTGAAGAGTGGATACTATAGGACGGATTTGATCCTATTTAAAAATGCTACGAACAGTTTATTTCTTGGATAATGCTTGCTGATGTTGCATGTTTCATTTATGAAATGTGGTAGCTGAACAATCAAAATCGCTTTCCTTAAACGGAAACCTTTTGGATGTTGTTTTAACAATCCTGACGAATTTTGTCGTACCAAAACAAGCAAACAAGGTTTGCAAGTTATCGATCCATTTATGATGAAGCAAGCATTGCGTTTGACACATAGCGTTTTGATGTAATCATAATGGTGGGTATATTGATTTAATTCAAAATAAAAAAAATGATTCCGTGTATATAAGAGGGTTGTTAGTGGAGCGCAGAGTGAAAGTGAATGTCCTTAAATAAGGATATATCATTTCTTGGAAATGACATTCCATAATACGATCGTTGATGATTCTGGAAAGCTTGGCTTTCATTGTGAAAATGAAAAAATTCTCCGTAGAATTCTTGAGAGAGAATACCTTATTCTAGGAATAAGTGTTAGACAGTAATGACCCATAGCGTCACTATTTTGTAAATGATATTGTATTATTGTACAAAATTAACTATGTAGTAATGAAATTGCCTTTTACCGTTTTGTAATTTATTTACTTTGATATATAAATGGTAAAAGTCCCTATGATTAGTTCCGGATTGTGATGATATGAGACAGTATCAATCCATAAAGGTTTAATCATTAAATATCCCTAGTCGTAGTATTATCGAGATTGGACATCGATAATGCGGAATAGACTAGTACTGCACTTGTGCATGTTGTGAGGGCACAACGGCATAGTTCTCATATATTTAAGTATTGGATACTTATGCAAGTGCGGTAGGAGGAGGTGTGTTTTACCGATGGTACGGAAAACAGCTTCGCTCTGGATAGACCCCGCGGAGTCCCATTGGTAGTATGTCTGCGTGTCTATGGGAGTCCGCTTCAGGGTAGGTGCATATGATCTTAACCTGAGATTTGCATCGCTAGTACTTACGACAATCGGTAAAATTAGGTTTGGTGGTCCAGGGCTTTAACGGGTTCTGTGTATACCTCTTCTGGGTTTATCGAGAATCGTAGTGTACTGGGTGTGATGTCAAGATGGAAGTATCACTTCAGACATATGGAGATGATGATAGCGCGAGGGATACAGAACTAGTACTCTATAATGGTGTTGCAACCATCGGGATAATATGACTAGGTCAGGATTATCCGATTCAAAGAGACTGGTTGCTTGATGTCCGATATGTGTATCGTACGGGGCAGACACATATCCAGCCCCAGGCCTTACATGTGATCATCCGATACTGGTTCGATATACACTATACTACGGTATACTACGCCTGTTATAGATCTAATATTCCAGTAAGAATATTTCTAGAGAATTGGGTAGGCATGGCGTTTTGCTAGAAGCTAACCTTGTCTTGTAAATCGGTAAAAACGTAGTACTTGGTACGTACGTGTTCGAATAGTTCGACAACCGGATTTACTGCCAACATATCTAGAGGTCTCTTGGGTCGCTTCCCGAAGATTCACCGATGACGTATGATTCAAACTCGATTAATCTTGGATTAATTACGGAGAGACTTTATCTTGGATAAAGTACTATAAAAAGAGAGAGAACGATTAATTTAGAATTAATCGTAAAATTATTATATTCGATATAATAATCGGAATTCGATTTCGACGCGAAATTAAAATTAGATTTTAATTCGGGCAAACGAGTTAATTTAGAATTAATTCGTTAGCGACGTAAATAATAATTTCGCTAGGCGCAATTATTTATTTAAATTCGATTTAATTAACGTCGCGACGTAAGTTCGGTATTTCGGAAATATCGAACCCGAACGCGTGAGTGCACGTGGGCCCACTTTCATTTGGAAACGTGTGGGGCCCACATGACACATGTCATTATTTGCATTATTTAATTGTTGATGTATTGCATGAAGATAGTGTACAAAGCACTCAAGGGTATTGCATGGAAATTGAGTGTTAGACACTCTAAGCCTTTGCATGGTTGTGTCATAAGTATATTATTATTTAATAATTATTATGACATAAATATAAATTGATTTTTGACAAAAATCACTTCTTCTCCCTCTCAATTACCGAAACAGTAAGCTCTCACAGCCTCTCCAATTCTTCATTTTTGTTGCAAAAGCTTGAAGAAGTGTGTGTGTTTGGAACATTAATCACATATTTGGCTAGCACCATCAAGGGATCATACAAGGTGTTATGGGAAACTCATCTTAGAGCTTGGAAGGATCAATAAAGCTTGGAGCTTCTTTTCTGCTTGGCCGAATCCTCACTGCACAAAGGAGCAAGATTTGTTTCATCAAACGCATCCACATTCCGTTCTTTTTGTGAGTATTGTTTCCGCCATTACTTCAATATAGTTCATTCTTATATATATTTGCTTGTTTTTGATCTTGGGACATGGTTATTAGATTTCCAACAATGGTATCATTGAGCCTAAAAAAGCATGCAAATATATTAGGATGTTATTTGGGGAAAATTGTTTGAAGCATGATTTGATGAGTTTGCTTGATTAATATGCTTAGATGTATGTTAAATAGATTATACATCATCAATTTCATGGAAAATAAATTGGATTAATTTTTCCAACCCAAATGAGGCTTGGCCGAATACATGCAAGCATGTGGACTAGATGATTTTTTAATTTTAAGACATTGGATGACTTGAAATAATATGGAGATGATCATTTGTAACTTGATTGGATTGAAAACGAAATCGGAACCATATTAATCACCTTGGCCGAATGCTTGATGATGAATTAGGGACTTGATTTTTTGATTAAATAATGTTGGACATGTATTTAAGATAAAATATGATTAATAATAGATTAATTTGATATTTTGGGAATATTGATTTAAAGGATTAATCATGAAAATACACTTTAATTAATTAAGTTATAAAATTTGGAATTTTAAAATTTAGTTAATTGGGCTTAAATTGGAATTGGCCTAAAACTATTATATTTGGTCATAAATGGGCTTGGTTGGGCCAAGTAGATTTGGACCATTTGGATTGGATCCAAAATGGGCCTAAATCACACCATTTAAGTCCAAATGTAATAAATGGGCTTTTATGTTTAATTGGGCCTTATGGGCTTGATATTGATTTTTATGGCAAATGAGGGTGATTCCTTATTGGGCTTGGAAATTGGGTTTGACCCACATTGACCAAGGCCCAAGCCTAATGAAATCAATAGAAAGCCCATCGGACTTTAATTAAACGGACATTAGATGTTAGTTGGGCTTTGAGACCCAATAGTACTAGATTTGGAATCTAAGTTATAAAAGCACAATAAAAGTGTAATATTTAATTTAGAATTAAATAAAAGGATTAGTATTGAATACGACTTAAATTGGATTTAACGAGTAGTTCGATATAATTCGTGAATTCATACCATATGTATTTATTCTCAAAACGAGTTGGACTCGCGCAAATGCAAACAATTGTTTGAACATTGTATTGTCACCTAATTAAAGACTAATTAATTGGATTTGATTGGTTGTATAACATGCCTTGAATGAATGAATGAATGTGGATGTGTTGTATGAATAGTGTATATCGGATGGATATTAGAAGGGAAGGGTATTTTAGAAATTATTGTAAATTTGGAATTTATAAATTGGACCTGCGTGTCCAGCCTTATCTCTTTATCTCTTTGTATTCTCTTCTCACCTAATTCCCCTCAATGTAAATGAGGTTTCTCTTATTGTATTATGTAATTGGGTAGAAGTAGAATAGTGCTAGCGGGGAGAGGAAAGGGAGTGATTTGTTCTAGGAACAAGTTGTTTATATATCCATCCGCATATCACTATTACTTTACTTTACGCGCTTTATGATGTTTTAGAAGCATGCTTAAGGGTGTATGATGATGAGACCTAACAAAGATAAATTAATTGGTTGCCAATTACGCGAAAAATCCCTCAAACAATATTAAGCGATTTTCCTTCCGTTGAATGATTCTTTCTCAAGATCCGAAATTGGCATTGGTTTGTTGGCCAAAGTCAAGACCTTTGTCAATTGAGGATGTGTTTGAATCATGAGAGTTTTGTTCCACATCGGTGTCCTGTCCAAGTTGTGATTTGTTGGCCAAAGTCAAGATCACTTCTTGTCCATCGACATCGACATTGATTACGAAACTTTCCTTGTCAATGGGTCCCGCTTAACTGGAATCATTAGGTTTGTTGTGCCAAAGCCAAGGCTTAGTTGATTCAGAGGAAATGGTTTAGGAAATGGAAAATGTATTGGATACATTGACGTATGTATTAGATATATATGTTTCGGACTTGGATGTCCACCTACCGGATCTAGGAATTGGATGGGATCCAATTGATCTTCGAGATCTACCTAGTTAAATATCATACAACTTGTTGGCCAAAGTCAAGGTTGTGTGTTATTTAACGGGATCCTAGCCCACTAGGAAATTGGATTTCCCGAGTACTCAACAGAGGGTTAGAGACTTGTAGAAAATAGTGGGAGGCTAGTATTGAGTTTGCAATTTCATTCAGATACTTAGCTTTACGCGCTTAAAATTTATTTCGTCAATTTTTTAACATTAGTTGGACTAATAAAATGTTTTTCTTGTAACAGTTTGACTGTACCCATTTTATCGTTAACTAGATAGTTGGACTATCGTAGTTAAGATGGCAAGCAAGGTAAATGTCCGAGACATCATCATGGGTGACAATGTCTTTAAGGGGACAAACTTCGCTGATTGGGAAATGA
Organism: Zanthoxylum bungeanum; assembly: GCA_019454045.1. Classification (NCBI taxonomy): domain Eukaryota; kingdom Viridiplantae; phylum Streptophyta; class Magnoliopsida; order Sapindales; family Rutaceae; genus Zanthoxylum; species Zanthoxylum bungeanum. The sequence goes on from SKCR01048076.1 coordinate 7,656, forward strand.
ACCTAAGGATAGTCCTTGGGGCGGAGAGGATACTGTATACGATACAAAGACCTCTCGGGCCTAAGCCCACTGAGCCACTTGAGCTGGAGTTATGGAAAACTCACAGTGATGATTGTGACACGGCTCAGTCGATCATGCTTGCTTCAATGACTCAACACTTTCGTCGCCAAAATAGGGACTTGGATCCTTATAATATGATGGCAAGATTGCAAGATCTTCACCGCACTAATAAGCGGATGGCGAGGTACGAGTTAGTGAAGAAAATCTTTCGCTCCCGTATGACTGATGGTAGTTCTGTTGAGGTCCATGGGACTCAAATGATAGCCGATATTGATGAACTGGCTAATATGGGTATAGTCTTGGAGTCTGAGCTGGCTATAGATGTACTTCTACAGTCACTACCCGATACTTGGAAACAGATTGTCATCAACTACAAACTGATGAATTCGGATGACACTCTTGGAGAGTTGTTGTCAATTCTCAAGGAGTCGAGAAGAGAAAGAACTTCTGAAAGGCAACAAGCGCGAGGCGCACTTTGCAACAACAACATCTCAAACGCCGAAAGCTGGGCTCAAGGCAACTGGGGGTGTTAAGAAGAAAAAGCATAAGAAAAAGGCAAGGCCAAGTCAACAAAGGCTTCTGGGAAGCCAAGGGACAAGTCTCAAGATGTTTGCCTGAAATGCGGCAAGAGAGGTCACTGGAAGCGTGACTGCCGCATGAACAAGGGACATAAGGAGGACATACAGGCGGGCAAGGCTCGGCCTCAGGTATGTTTGTTATTGAGATAAATATGACTACTTCTAGTCTTAATAAAAATTGGATTTTTGATTCTGGCTGTGGTTCTCATATTTGTACTGATGTGCAGGATCTGCATGATAGCAGGAGACTGGCTTCGGGGGAGGGTGATCTACGAGTTGGAAATGGAACTTCTGTTGCTGTTTTGGCCGTAGGCACTTTGTTTTGGAACTGCCCTCGGGGGCATGTACTTAAACTTTTGACTGTTATTTTGTTCCTAGTTTAACTAAGAATATTATTTCTGTATCTTTGTTAACCCAGTATGGGTACACTTTTGTATTTAAAAACACCAGGTGTTATTTATATATGAATGATGCAGAAATTTGCAGTGCTGATGCAAATAATGGTCTTTATATTTTGAATATAAATAAATCCAAAATGTAAAATAACAAACAAAAGGCTCAAAATGAGTAATCCAAAGAAGAAACTTGAAACTTATGTGTGCATTGTCGTCTGGGACATCAACAAGACTCGCATATCCACACTTTCGAAGAGTGGGTACTTGGACGGATTTGATCCAAATTCATATGACGTCTGCGAATCTTGTTTATTAGGCAAAATGCCTAAATCACCTTTTAGTGGTAAAGGTGAACGCGCCACTGAACTGTTAGCCCTCGTTCATAGTGACGTTTGTGGGCCCATGTCTAGCCAGGCTAGAGGTGGATATCGATACTTCGTAACCTTTACGGATGATGCATCACGTTATGGTTATGTGTATCTAATGATGCACAAGTCGGAAACTTTTGAGAAATTCAAAGAGTTTCGACACGAAGTTGAAAAACAAACAGGCAAGAGTATTAAAACATTACGGTCGGACCGTGGTGGCGAATACTTAAGTAATGAGTTTCAAGATTACTTGAAAGAATATGGTATTCTTTCACAATGGACTCCTCCTGGAACACCACAATTAAATGGTGTGTCTGAACGGAGAAACCGTACCTTGCTTGACATGGTAAGGTCGATGATGAGTCGCACTGAGCTGCCTATATCCTTCTGGGGACATGCATTAGAAAGTGCAATTCTTATTTTGAATAGGGTTCCGTCAAAGTCTGTTGAACAGACTCCGTATGAGATATGGACAGGAAAGAAACCAGGTTTCTCATTCCTGAAGATTTGGGGTTGCTGGGCATACGTCAAACGTTTGGAAGGTACCAAACTTGAACCCAAATCAGATAAATGCCTATTTGTTGGATATCCTAAGGAAACCAAAGGATATTACTTCTATTACCCACAAGAGAACAAAGTATTTGTTGCTCTACATGCGGTTTTCCTTGAGAAGGAATTCCTAAATGCAGTGGTTAGTGGGAGGAAAGTAGAACTCGATGAAAGTCGTGAGTGATACTGTTCCTGGCAATGAATCAAGAACGGAACATGAACAGTCCATCCAGGATGAGACTGAACCACAATCTTCAATTACACAAGGGCTACGTAGGTCGGAGAGAGTCAGGGTAATACCTGAGAGGTATGGATTCCTGATCTCACCTCATGTAGATATTAATCTTATTGAGGATACTGAACCGGCTACGTATGAGGAAGCGATACAGGGTATCGAATCCACTTTATGGCAAGAGCCATGAAGGCCGAAATGGATTCCATGTATACCAACCAAGTTTGGACACTGGTTGATGCACCAGAAGGCGTAAAGCCTATTGGATGCAAATGGGTCTTCAAGAAGAAGACAGACATGGATGGCAACGTACAAACGTACAAAGCTAGGCTCGTAGCGAAGGGGTATCGTCAACAACTTGGAGTTGATTATGACGAAACTTTCTCACCCGTTGCCATGATTAAATCCATTCGGATAATGCTTGCAATAGCTGCATATTACGATTACGAAATATGGCAGATGGACGTTAAAACCGCTTTCCTTAACGGAAACCTGTTGGAGGATGTTTATATGCAACAACCTGACGGTTTTATCGCACCAAGACTTGCAAACAAGGTTTGTAAGTTAAATCGGTCCATTTATGGACTGAAGCAAGCATCGAGGTCATGGAACCAACGTTTTGATGAGGTCATAAAAGAATATGATTTCATTCAAAACGTAGATGATCCTTGTGTATATAAGAAGGTTAGTGGGAGTGCACTGACTTTTATTGTCCTTTATGTCGACGATGTATTGCTTATAGGCAATGACATTCCCATGTTAACGTCGGTGAAAGCTTGGCTTTCATTGAAATTCTCCATGAAAGATCTGGGAGAAGCAGCTTTTATTCTAGGAATAAAGATCTACCGGGATAGATCTAGAAGGCTACTTGGACTCTCCCAGAGTACATATATTGATAAAGTGTTGAAGAGATTCAACATGGATCAGTCCAAGAAGGGACTGTTGCCAACATCACATGGCGTCTTTCTATCTAGGGACATGTGTCCTAAAACACAAGATGAGAGAGACAACATGAGTCGGACTCCGTTCGCCTCGGCAGTCGGATCGATCATGTATGCCATGATATGTACACGACCTGATGTGTCCTATGCTTTGAGCATGTGCAGTCGATATCAGGCCGATCCAGGACAGGATCACTGGATGGCGGGTTAAGATATCCTTAGGTATCTTAAAAGAACTAAGGATGTTTTCTTAATCTATGGAGATGGAGAACTTGAGGTATCTGGGTATACCGATGCAAGTTTCCAAACCGACAGAGACGACTTCAAGTCGCAAACCGGGTACATATTTTGCTTGAATAACGGAGCAGTGAGCTGGAAATCTTCCAAGCAAGATACTGTTGCCGATTCAGCAACTGAAGCGGAGTACATTGCAGCAGCTGAAGCAGCAAAAGAGGCAGTTTGGATCCGTAAATTCCTAATTGGATTAGGAGTAGTTCCGTTAGCAGCTGAGCCCGTTCCATTGTATTGTGACAATAGCGGGGCTATAGCACAGGCTAAGGAACCAAGGTCTCATCAACGATCCAAACATGTTCTTCGACGATTCCATCTGATTCGAGAGATCATACATCGTGGCGATGTGAAGATCGAGAAGATCGCATCAGAGGATAATATTGCAGATCCGCTGACGAAGGCTATTCCTCGGGAAAAGTTTGAGCGACATGTACATAGTTCAGGTATTAGATGCTTGAGTGACTGGCTATAGGCCAAGTGGGAGATTGTTAGACAGTAATGACCCATAGCGTCACTATTTTGTAAATGATATTGTATTATTGTACAAAATTAACTATGTAGTAATGAAATTGCCTTTTACCGTTTTGTAATTTATTTACTTTGATATATAAATGGTAAAAGTCCCTATGATTAGTTCCGGATTGTGATGATATGAGACAGTATCAATCCATAAAGGTTTAATCATTAAATATCCCTAGTCGTAGTATTATCGAGATTGGACATCGATAATGCGGAATAGACTAGTACTGCACTTGTGCATGTTGTGAGGGCACAACGGCATAGTTCTCATATATTTAAGTATTGGATACTTATGCAAGTGCGGTAGGAGGTTGTGTGTTTACCGATGGTACGGAAAACAGCTTCGCTCTGGATAGACCCCGCGGAGTCCCATTGGTAGTATGTCTGCGTGTCTATGGGAGTCCGCCGCTTCAGGGTAGGTGCATATGATCTTAACCTGAGATTTGCATCGCTAGTACTTACGACAATCGGTAAAATTTAGGTTTGGTGGTCCAGGGCTTTAACGGGTTCTGTGTATACCTCTTCTGGGTTTATCGAGAATCGTAGTGTACTGGGTGTGATGTCAAGATGGAAGTATCACTTCAGACATATGGAGATGATGATCGCGAGGGATACAGAACTAGTACTCTATAATGGTTGCAACCATCGGGATAATATGACTAGGTCAGGATTATCCGATTCAAAGAGACTGGTTGCTTGATGTCCGATATGTGTATCGTACGGGGCAGACACATATCCAGCCCCAGGCCTTACATGTGATCATCCGATACTGGTTCGATATACACTACTACGGTATACTACGCCTGTTATAGATCTAATATTCCAGTAAGAATATTTCTAGAGAATTGGGTAGGCATGGCGTTTAGCTAGAAGCTAACCTTGTCTTGTAAATCGGTAAAAACGTAGTACTTGGTACGTACGTGTTCGAATAGTTCGACAACCGGATTTACTGCCAACATATCTAGAGGTCTCTTGGGTCGCTTCCCGAAGATTCACCGATGACGTATGATTCAAACTCGATTAATCTTGGATTAATTACGGAGAGACTTTATCTTGGATAAAGTACTATAAAAAGAGAGAGAACGATTAATTTAGAATTAATCGTAAAATTATTATATTCGATATAATAATCGGAATTCGATTTCGACGCGAAATTAAAATTAGATTTTAATTCGGGCAAACGAGTTAATTTAGAATTAATTCGTTAGCGACGTAAATAATAATTTCGCTAGGCGCAATTATTTATTTAAATTCGATTTAATTAACGTCGCGACGTAAGTTCGGTATTTCGGAAATATCGAACCCGAACGCGTGAGTGCACGTGGCCCACTTTCATTTGGAAACGTGTGGGGCCCACATGACACATGTCATTATTTGCATTATTTAATTGTTGATGTATTGCATGAAGATAGTGTACAAAGCACTCAAGGGTATTGCATGGAAATTGAGTGTTAGACACTCTAAGCCTTTGCATGGTTTGTGTCATAAGTATATTATTATTTAATAATATTATGACATAAAATAAATTGATTTTTGAAACAAAAAATCACTTATTTCTCTCCCTCTCAGCTTACCGAAACAGTAAGCTCTCACAGCCTCTCCATTCTTCATTTTTGTTGCAAAAGGCTTGAAGAAAGTGTGTGTGTTTGGAACATTAAATCACATATTTGGCTAGCACCATCAAGGGATCATACAAGGTGTTATGGGAAACTCATCTTAGAGCTTGGAAGGATCAATTAAAGCTTGGAGCTTCTCTTTTCTGCTTGGCCGAATCCTTCACTGCACAAAGAGAGCAAGTTTGTTCATCAAAACGCATCCACATTCCGTTTTTGTGGAGTATTGTTTCCGCCATACTTCAATATAGTTCATTCTTATATATATTTTGCTTGTTTTTGATCTTGGGACATGGTTATTAGATTCCAACATAAGGATCTACTGGGATTAGGTCTAAAGTTGTTGGCAATCTATGGAGGAACTCGCCGACCATTTAAAGAATGTACGTGACCTGGGTTCAATGACTTGAGCATATGGAGTCACAATCAGGCCAATCTAAGTGATAGTTACTGGAATTGATTGTTAAGGAGCATCCTTAGTATCTTAGATGATCTAAAGGATTGCTTTCTATATATGGAGAATGAGAACTTGAAGTGACGGGGATATGCCTAAGTTTCCTAACCGACAATAATGCTAAAAGTCGTAATAATGAGTCTATAGTTGGAATAACAGAAACAGTGAGCTGGAATTCCAAGCAAGATAATGTTGCCGAATAAACAATAAAAGCGGAATAAGCTGCAGCTGAGGAGGCAGCATTAGAAGCATATGGATCTTAAAAATTTAATTGGATATGAGTAGTTCTATTAGCAGTGAGCAGGTACATCACAGGCTAAAGAATTAATGGTCTCATCAAGATCAAGATACTTCAACTACTATCTGAATTCGTTTGGACATACATCGTGGCGATGTGATGATTGAATAAATCGCTTCAGATGATGACCTTCAGAATCACTGACGAAAGCATTTTTTTCTTAGTAGAAGTTTGAGCCAACCATACATAGTTCCAGTGTAGGATACTTGAGTGATTGGCTATAGGCCAAGTGGGAGATTGTTGGACAATTATGACCCATATCATCACTATTTGTACAGAACATGATGTTGTTGTGCAAATTAACTATGTGACAAAGGAAATTGCTCTTTTACCATTTGTAATTAGATTACCGGGATATATAAATGATAAAAGTCCATATGATTAGTTTCGGATTGAGATGATATGAGACAGTATCAATCCACGAAGGTTTAATCATTAAAACATCCCTAGTCGGAGTATTATCAAGATTGGACATCGATAATGCGGAATAGACTAGTATTACACTTGTGCGCGTTGTGGGAGCATAACAGCATAGTTCTCATATATTTGGGTATTGGATACTCATGCAAGTGTAATAGGAGGTTGTGTTTACCAATGGTATGGAAACAGCTTCGCTCTGGATAGACCCCTCGGAATTCTATTGGTAGTATGACTGTGTGTCTATGGAAGTCCGAATCAAGGTAGGTGTATTTGGTCTTAACCTGAGACTTGCACTGCTAATACTTGCGATAATCAATATACTTTGGTTTTGGTCGTCCAGGGCTTTAACCGGTTCTGTGTACGCCTCTTCTGGGTATATTGAGAATCGTAGTGTATTGGGTGTGATGTCGAGATTGAAGTATCACTCCAGTCATAGTGGAGATGATGATCACGTAGGATTCGGAACTGGTGCTCTTATATGCTTCAACTATCGGGATATTATGACTAGGTCATGTTAATCCGATTATAGATGTTGGAAAATTCTAAGGTCCCAAGATCCTAAACAAGCATGAAAAATGAAGAGCGAATACATCGACGAAGTAGCAGAATACTCACATCGATCAGTTGAGCGACGCGGAGGCAAACGAGGAAACAAAAACGAACAGTAATCATCCTTCACTGGTTCGGCAGTGTACAGTCCAAGCTCACCGGTTTGGCTCGGTTTTGGTCTTTCGCCAAGCTCCAAGCTTCGTCAAATGGTCCCGGCTCATGGGTGGACTTCCCTATCACCTTCGCATGTCTCGTAAGTGTGCTAGCACTTGTGATTTTGCCACAAAATCACACTCTAGTGCTTCCCTTCACTGCTCGGCAGTGAGCAAACCAGAGGAGAGAAAATGCCCATTTGGGCGTGAGTGTAAGAGAGAAGAAGTGAGGTTGTTGTTTTGATTTTGTGTATCTAATACCAAAAATCAAAAGTCAAACACCTATTACAATAATAATAAATGTCTTTCAAGCTTTCAAAAAGCTTTTCAACAACTCCCATCAAGTCACATCTATCAATCAAGTTGTCAAGTCACATCACTTAAAGTGACAAGTGATTTGACGCTTGAAGTGACTAGTAATTTGACGCTTGATTTGACTTGCGTTCCGCACTCGAATTCGAAATGTGAATGCGCTTGCAAATAATCTCAGGCTCTGGTTCGCTAATTCCAAATTAATGAATTTTCCGTTGCGTCGTAATTAAATGATTACGCCTAGCGAAATCACTATTCACGTCGCTAAGGAATTAATTCTAAATTAATTCGTTCACCCGAATTAAAATCTTATTTTAATTCCGCGTCGAAATCCAATTTCGTTTAATATATCAAATATATTAATTTCTCGATTAATTTGAAATTAATCGTTATCTCTCTTAATGATATTTTATCCTAGATAAAATATCTCTGTAATTAATCCCAGATTAATTTTCTCTCTCTTCTAATTAATCCCAGATTAATTTAGAGTGCGAGTTATACGTCATCGGTGAATCTTCAGGAAGCGACCCATGAGATCCCTGGATATGTTGGCAGTAAATTTGGTCGTCAGACTATCCGAACACGTAAGTACCTCGTACTACGTTTTACCGATTTACAAGACAAGGTTGGCCTCTAGCAAATCGCCATGCCAACCCAATTCTCCGGAAATATCCTTACAGGAATAAATGATCTATATCAAGCGTAGTATACCGTAGTATTGCGTATTTCTGTCCAGTATCGAATGATCATGTGCTAGGCCTGGGGCTGGAATTGTGTCTGCCCCGTACGAAGCACATATCGGATGTCTGGCGACTAGTCTCTATAATTGGATATATATGACCTTGTCATAATATCCCGATAGCTGTGCAGCATTTAAGTGAACCAGTCCCGTATCCTACGTGACCATCATCTCCAAATGACTGGAGTGACACTTCCGTCTTGACATCACACCCAACACACTACGATTCTCGATATACCCAGAATCGGCGTACACAGAAACCGGTTAAAGCCCTGGATGACCTCAACCAAAGTATATTGATTGTCGTATGTATTAGCGGTGCAAGTCTCAGGTTAAGACCAAATACACCTACCATGATTTCGGACTTCCATAGACACATAGTCATACTACCAATGGAATTCCGAGGGGGTCTTATCCAGAGCGAAGCTGTTTCCCATACCATCGGTAAAACACAACCTCCTATTACACTTGCATGAGTATCATATACCCAAATATATGAGAACTATGCCGTTGTGCCCTCACAACGCGCACAAGTGTAATACTAGTCTTTTACGCATTTATCGATGTCCAATCTCGACAATGCTCTGACTAGGGATATTTAATATTTATCCTTCGTGGACTGATACTGTCTCATATCATTCTCCTTCCAGGAACAAATCATAAGGACCTATCATCATTTATATATCTAGGTGATCTAATCACAAATGATAAGAGTGCAATCTCCTTTGTCACATAGTTAATTTGTACATCAACACAATGATCTGTGCAAATAGTGACGCTATGGGTCATAATTGTCCAACAATCTCCCACTTGGCCTATAGCCAGTCACTCAAGTGTCTGACACCCAAACTATATACGGTTGGCTCAAACTGCTGAGAAAAGGATTTCGTCAGCGGATTTGCATGATTATCATCTGATGCAATTTATTCGATCATTACATCGCCACGATGTATGATCCGAACGAATCAGATGAATATCGAAGTATTTATCTGGATCGTTGATGAGACCATTAATTCTTTAGCCTGTGCTCAAGCTTAGCTCAGCTGCTAACAGAATTATATCTAATCTAATTAGATTTGTTTATCGACCCAGAAGGCTTCTATTGCTGCCTCAGCTGCAGCAATAACCCGCATTTGTTGTTTATTCGGTAACAGTATCTTGCTTGGAAGATTTCCAGCTCACTGTACCGTTATTCAAACAGTATAGTACCGTTTGTGACTTATAGTCGTTTTATCGGTTTAGGAAACTTGCTATAGTGATCATAGTCACTTCATGTTCTCTTTCTCCATAGATTAAGACAACATCCTTAGTTCTCTAAGATACTAACGGATGTTCTTAATATCAATCTAGTGACTATCACTTAGATTGGCCTGTTTGTGACTTCATATGCTCAAAGAGTACGAGACACCAGGTCGCGTACATTTTTCAATGTACGGTTTCTCGGAGAGTTTTCTCGAAAGCTAAGCTTTCGCCGATAGTTATTTTATGGGAATATCATTTCCAAGAAATGACGTATTATCATTATTTTATAGGACAGCCACTGTCAGTGCGCTCCCACTAACCCTCTTATATACACAAGAATCTTTTACGTTTTGAATTAAATCATAAACCATTATGATTATATCAAAACAATAATTCCAATAACCTATGCTTGCTTCAATCCAAACATGGATCGAATAACCTGCAAACCTTGTTTGCTAGTTATGGTACGACAAAACCGACATGATGTTTTAAACACCCTCCAAAAGGTTTCCTTTTCAGGAAAGCGATTTTCCCGTAAAGCTGCCATATTTCTTACATGAAACATGCAGCATTAGCAAACATTATCCAAATGGATTTATTGTGGCAACAGGTAAAAGGTTGAATAATAATCAACATAATGTTGATAACGATACCTTTCCGCTAAAAGCCTATCTTTATACGTCGGTATGTTGCCATCCATGTATGTCTTCCTTGAAGACTTATAAAGTACCAATAGGCACAATGCCTTGCGGTACATCAACTAGTATCAAAACTTATTGATATACATGGAATCCATTTCGGACTCATGACACTTTGTCATGATAGGGAATCGATACCTTGTATCACTACCTCATACGTAGTCAGTTGGTATACCTCAATAAGATTGACATCTTTATGAGGTGAGATCAGAAACCCATTCCCCAGGTTTTTTCTGACTCTCTCCGACATACGCGGTTTTGTGTATTCGAAGATTAATTTATAGTTTTATCCTTGATGAACTATTTATGTTCCATTAAGATTCGGTGCCTTGGACAATATTACTCTGATTTTCATCGAGTTTTACTATCCTCCCACTTACCACTGCATATCGTTATTCCTCTTAGAAAAACCGCATGGTGAGCAACAATCTAATTGTTCTCTCGTAAGATGTATAAGTACAATACTTATGGTATCCCTAGGATAACCTACAATTGGCATTTATCCAATTTGGGTTTTAGTTTGGTATCATCCAAACGTATGCATAGCATACCCAAATATTCAGGAATGAGAAACCCAGTTTCTTTTCCCGTTCATATCTAATATGAAATCTGTCAAACAAATTTTAATGGAACCTTACTCAAAATAAGTTATGCACTGTTTTACGTATCCGTTGAAGAAAATGGTAGCTCAGAGCGACTCATGATTAACCTTATCATGTCTAACAAAATTCGGTTACTCAGTTCGGCACACCGTCACTTTGACGTGTTCCGGGAGGAGTCCTATTTGAAAGTACTATACTCTTTCAAGTATTGAGAAACTTATTGCTTAAGTATTTTCCATTACGGTCTTACCGTGACGGTTTAATACTGTAGCCGATCTGTTTGTCTATTTCGTGTCGAAACTCAAAAAGTTTCCGATTTGTGTTTCAAAAGAAACACATAACCATAACGCGATGCCACATCCATATAGGTCACGAAATATTAATATCCACATCTAGCCTAGCTAGACATGGGCCCACTTGCTTCACTATGAACTAGGGCTGACAGATCAGTGGCATTTACACATTTACCGAGTAAAGGTGTTTTAAGCACTTTGATTAATAAACTAGATTCGTAGACTTTATTTGAATAGAATCAAATTAGTCCGAGTACCCACTCTTCAAAAGTGTGGATATACGAGTCTTGTTTGATTGTGTCCCAGATAACATGCCACATTTAAGTTTCTTAACTGATCAAATCAGTTTGAGCTCTTTGTTTGTCATTTTATATGTTAAAGATATATTTATATTCAAAATATAAATCTTTTTTCACATCTAATGTGTTTATCTCAATATCATCTTTATATAAATTAACACTTTAGTGTTCTAATAGAAAGTAAACACCGCAGCGGGTTAAACACTGATATGCAGATAATGTATCTAGTCAAACTAGTTCATTATAACAGTTTCCTAATCCTGCTCATAGCAGATTCTGAACAACAACATATATTTTATGTACCACACTAAGTATTTAAAATCCAATTTTAATACTAGTAGTGAACATAATATGACAAACATATTTGAAGTCATAGCCTTGCTTGTCTTTAATTCCTTCATGTCTGCTTTGTCCAAACGGCAGTCACGCTACCGTGATCCCGTTTGCCACATTTTAGGCAGACATTTTGGGATATGTCCTTTTCTTCGCAGAAGAATATAATGATTTTGCCTTTTCCCTTTTCAATACTCCAAAAGCCTTTTGACCAAGCCACGGGTTTCTAGAATATCGAAGTATGGTGCGCCTTGCTCTAATTGCCAAATTGTAATTTTGACTTTATCTCCTTGAGAGTAGTCATTAACTCTCCAAGAGTTATTTATTGCAATTTAGTACTTCTAAAATCTAAAGATAGATTTATGAAGATCCTTTAATTTCTTTATCATACTTTAAGGATCTAATCCTTAGTTTTGATTCAGAAATTAAGGAGTCTACTGCGACAAGCTTAATGGATTAAGCACTTAAGTTATCATCACATGATCTTTCAAAGATTATGCTCTACTGTTTGCTTAACTCCGGGCTTAGGCTTAATACGTTATTTTATCAAATAAAGTAACTTATTATTTTCAAGGACCATCCTGAAATATTATTCCCAATTTGAAAATTAAACCATTTAAATACATTTTCCCTAGGATTTTGTTTCAAATGTTAATCTTTCAATTTATCTTGATTCTAATAGTCCAACTATTTAATCAACGATTTGTGGTACTATTTTATATTGATTATTATAGTCCAACTATACAATCAAATATAATTAAATTAATTAACCTCAATTATATTGATTTCTATAGTCCAACTATAAAATCAACAATTGATTGAAATTAATTAATCCAAATATATTGATTACTATAATCCAATTATATAATCAACTATAATACAGTCCAACTGCTTTATTAAAACAACAATTTAAATATTAGTCCAACTAACATTTAATTTTAACGACGAATGATATTTGTTTGAGCGCGTATGGCAAGTAATTAAAAGAATATTACAAATTCAATTCTTGCCTCCCACTATTTTTCAGCGAGCCTCTAACCCTCTGTCGAGTACTCGGGAACTGTGTTTCCTAGTGGGCTAGGATCCCGTTAATATCACACAATCTTGACTTTGGCCAACAAATTGTATGATAATTAACTAGGTAGATCTCTAAGATCGATTGGATCCAATCCAATTCCTAGATCCGGTAGGGGGACATCCAAGTCCGAAACATATATCTTATATATGCCAATACATCCAATGTATTACCTAACCTTTTTCCTCTGAATCAACTAAGCCTTGGCTTTGGCACAACAAACTTAGTGATCCCAGTCAAGCGCGACCCATTGACCGTGGAAAGCTTCGTAATCAATGTCGATGGAGAAGAAGTGGTCTTGACTTTGGCCAACAAATCACAACTTGGACAAGACACTGACATGGAACAAAGCTCTCGTGATTCAAACACATCCTCGACGGACAAAGGCCTTGACTTTGGCCAACAAGCCAATGCTAGTCTCGGATCTTGAGTGAAAATCACTCAATGGAAGGAAATACGCTTAATATTTTGCGAGGGTTTTTCGAGTGCAAATTGGCAACCAATTTATTATCTTTGTTAAGGTCTTATCATCATACACCATTAAACATGCATTCTAAACACATAATAAAGCACATATGAAAAATAATAATGATATGCGGATGGATACTTGACACAATGATCCTAGATCAAATCTCTTCATTTCTCTCTCCCGCTAGCACAAGTATTACTTCTACCCGTTACACTACACTTCTAAAGAAATCTCATTTACATTGAGGGGAATAGGTGAGAAGAGAATACAAAGAAATGAGAGGTAATAAGGCTGGACACGCAGGTCCAATTAATAAATCAAATTTATTACAATTTCTAAAATTGTCCCACCCATCTAATATCCATCTGATATACATTATTCATGCATCGGAACCATGTATTCACACAAGCATGTTATCAATCAATCTAATCAAATTAATTAATCTGATAATTAGTGACCATCCAATGTTCAAACAAAGATTTGATTTTGCTCGAGTCAAACTCATTTTTGCGAATAAGTACATAAAGTACGAATTCTCGAATTAAATTAAACTACATAATTAAATCTAATTTAACATGCATTTAATTCTAATTCACTATTTAATTCTAAATTAAATAACACACTTTATTTATTAACCTTTTACGACTTAAATTCCAAATTTAATCGTTTCGGGTCTCAAAGCCCGATTAACGTCCAACGTCAATTTAATTAAAGTCTAATGGGCTTTTAATTAATTTCTTAAGGCGTGCACTTTTGGTCAACTTGGGTCAAACCGAATAACCAAAATCCAATCCGGGAATTACCCCATAAGCCTAGAAATCAATCTTGGCCCATTAGGCCCAATTAAACTTTAAAGGTCCATTAAGTCGCATTTGGGTTTAATGGAAGCGGTTTGGGCCCAATTGGATCCAACCAATTTTGCCTAAACCCAACTTTGTACAACAAAGCCCAACAAGCCCAATTACAACACAAAAGCCCAAATCCAATTTTAAGGCCAATTAATTAAACACAAAAAATTCCAATTTCACATTTAATTAACCAAAGTGCATTAACATAATTAATCACCCAAATCATTATTTCCAAAACACAAATTAGGCTAATTAATCATGCTCATCTACATCAATTAGTGTCCAACACAAATTGATTAAAATCAAACCCATTACATGCTCATCATGTCTCGGCCAAGGGGAAATTATTTTGTCCAAATCAAATTCAATCCAATTAAATTCAATTCAACACAAATCAATATTCCCAACACATTTCTAACTCATCCAATGAATCAAAAAAATCAGAATCCCAAGACATTAAAATAGGGCATCAAATTCGGCCATGCCAAATATTGGGGCAAATTTGTTCCAAACCAAATTTGATCAAATTGATCCAATCAATCTCAAATTAAAACATATCTAAGCATATTAATTCATCCAATTTCATTAAAAATGCTCAAATACAATTTTACCCAAATTGTTTAACCCTAACCAATTTCATGCTCAACCTTTAGCTCATGATGCCATTGTTGGCAAATTCTAAGGTCCCAAGATCATAAACAAGCATGAAAAATGAAGTGCGAATACATCGACGAAGTCGCGGAATACTCACATCGATCGGTTGAGCGACGCGGAGGCAAACGAGGCAACAAAAACGAACTGCTGTCCTCCTTCACTGGTTCGGCAGTGTGCAGTCCAAGCTCACTGGTTTGGCTCGGTTTTGGTCCTTCGTCAAGCTCCAAGCTTCGTCGAATGGTTCCCGGCTCATGGGTGGACTTCCCTATCACCTTCGTATGTCTCGTAAGTGTGCTAGCACTTGTGATTTTGCCACAAAAATCACACTCTAATGCTTCCCTTCACTGCTCGGCAGTGAGCAAACCAGAGGAGAGAAATGCCCATTTGGGCGTGAGTGTAAGAGAGAAGAAGTGAGGTTGTTGTTTTGATTTTGTGTATCTAATACCAAAAATCAAAAGTCAAACACCTATTACAATAATAATAAATGTCTTTCAAGCTTTCAAAAAGCTTTTCAACAACTCCCATCAAGTCACATCTATCAATCAAGTTGTCAAGTCACATCACCCAAAGTGACAAGTGATTTGACGCTTGAAGTGACTAGCGATTTGACGCTTGATTTGACTTGCGTGCCGCACTCGAATTCGAAATGCGAATGCGCTCGCAAATAATCTCGGGCTCGGGTTCGCTAATTCCAAATTAACAAATTTTCTGTTGCGTCGTAATTCAATGATTACGCCTAGCGAAATCACTATTCATGTCGCTAACGAATTAATTCTAAATTAATCCGTTCGCCCGAATTAAAATCTTATTTTAATTCCGCGTTGAAATCCAATTTCGTTTAATATATCAAATATATTAATTTCTCGATTAATTTCAAATTAATCGTTATCTCTCTTAATGATATTTTATCCCAGATAAAATATCGATGTAATTAATCCCAGATTAATATTCTCTCTCTTCTAATAATCCCAGATTAATTTAGAGTGTGAGTTATACGTCATTGGTGAATCTTCGGGAAGCGACCCATGAGATCCCCGAATATGTTGGCAGTAAATTCGCTCGTCGGACTATCCGAACACATAGTACCTCGTACTTTGTTTTACCGATTTACAAGACAAGGTTGGCCTCTAGCAAAGCGCCATGCCTACCCAATTCTCCAGAAATATCCTTACAGGAATAAAGGATCTATATCAAGCGTAGTATACCGTAGTATTGCGTATTTCTGTCCAGTATCGAATGATCACATGCTAGGCCTGGGGCTGGATTTGTGTATCTGCCCTGTACGAAGCACAAATCGGATGTCTAGCGTCTAGTCTCTATAATCGGATATACATGACCTTGTCATAATATCCTGATAGCTGCGAAGCATTTCAGAGAACCAGTCCCGTATCCTACGTGACCATCATCTCCAAATGACTGGATGTCTGGCGACTAGTCTCTACAATCGGATATACATGACCTTGTCATAATATCCCGATAGCTGCGCAGCATTTAAGAGAACCAGTTCCGTATCCTATGTGACCATCATCTCCGAATGACTGGAGTGACACTTCCGTCTTTACATCACACCCAACACACTACGATTCTTGATATACCTAGAATCGGCGTACATAGAAACTGGTTAAAGCCCTGGATGACCTCAACCAAAGTATATTGATTGTCGTATGTTTTAGCGGTGCAAGTCTCAGGTTAAGACCAAATACACCTACCCTGATTTCAGACTTCCATAGACACATAGTCATACTACCAATGGAATTCCGAGGGGGTCTTATCCAGAGCGAAGCTGTTTCCCGTACCATCGGTAAAACACAACCTCCTATTACACTTGCATGAGTATCATATACCCAAATATATGAGAACTATGTCGTTGTGCCCTCACAACGCGCACAAGTGTAATACTACTCTTTTACGCATTTATCGATGTCCAA
Source organism: Zanthoxylum bungeanum (assembly GCA_019454045.1). Classification (NCBI taxonomy): domain Eukaryota; kingdom Viridiplantae; phylum Streptophyta; class Magnoliopsida; order Sapindales; family Rutaceae; genus Zanthoxylum; species Zanthoxylum bungeanum. Next base: position 24,567 of record SKCR01048076.1, read on the forward strand.
TCTCGACAATGCTCTGACTAGGGATATTTAATGATTTATCCTTCGTGGACTGATACTGTCTCATATCATTCTCCGTCCAGGAACAAATCACAAGGACCTCTCATCATTTATATATCTAGGTGATCTAATCACAAATGATAAAAGTGCAATCTCCTTTGTAACATAGTTAATTTGTACAACAACACAATGATCTGTACAAATAGTGACGCTATGGGTCATAATTGTCCAACAATAGAGACTAGTTACCAGAGATCCGACATGTGCTTCGTACAGGGCAGACACAATTCCAGCCCCAGGCCTAACACGTGACATCTGATACTGGATCGCAATACGCAATACTACGTTTACTACGCCTGATATAGATCACATATTCCTTTAAGAATATTTCTGGAGAATTGGGTAGGCACGATGCTTTCCTAGAAGCCAATCATGTCTTGTAAATCGGTAAAAACGTAGTACTAGGTACGTACGTATTCAGATAGTCCGACGACTGGATTTACTGCCAACATATTCAGGGATCTCATGGGTCTCTTCCCGAAGATTCACCGATGACGTATGACTCGCACATTATTATTAATCTGGGATTAAATAGAGAGAGAAAATTAATCTAGCATTAATTATTAGAGAGAGAAAATTAATTTGGGATTAATTACGGAGATATTTTATCTGGGATAAAATATTATTTAAAAGAGAGAGAACGATTAATTTGGAATTAATCGATAAAATAATATATTCGATATATATACGAAATTAGATTTCGACGCGGAATTAAATTTAGAATTTAATTCGAGCGAACGAGTTTATTTAGAATTAATTCGCTAGCGACATGAATAGTAATTTTACTAGGCATAATTATTTAATTAAATTTGATTTAATTACGTCGCAACGGAAAATTCGTTAATTCAGAATTAGAGAACTCGAGCCCGTGAGTTTTACGGGCCCACTCGCATTTCAAATTCAAGTGCGGCCCACAAGTCACATCAAGCATCACATCATTAATCATTCAAGTGATAGATGTTTTTTCACTTTGAGTGATGTGATTAGTCACTTGTGATTGATGGGGGTGGTTGGAAGGCTTTATTGCCTTGTACTTTTTGGATTTGAATTTTGGTATTAGTTTTTGAAAAACCAAATACACAAAAACCAACTCATCCTCTCTCTCTCTCCCTTCTACTACCTCACGGCCAAGTGCCATTTTCTCTCTTTTATCTCTCTCAAAACCGAGAGCAAGAAGAAGAAACAAGGAAGATTTGTGGCAAATTTTCTTATGCTAGCACATAAAGGGTCATTCAAAGGTGTTAGGGAAACAAACCCTTGAGCATGGAATCCATTCCAAGCTTGGAGCTTGACCGAATCTAAGGAGCACAAAAGAGGGCCATTGCCGAGAGCTTCAAGGAAGAAGCAAAAAGTTTTGTGTTCTTCGCATCGCAAATCCGTTCATTGTAAGTATGATTCCACCATACTTCTTTATTGTATTCACATTGATTTCATTGCTTGATTGATCTTGGGACTATAGTAGAAACCCAACAATGGTATCCGAGTCTTATTTAAGCATGAAATTGAATTTAGGGTAAAATTGGGTAAAATTGATTTGAGCATGTTTGGATGAAATTGATTGTTTGAATATGCTTGAATGATGATAACATAGTGTTATGCATGATGAATTTTATGAAAATTGAATTGGATGAATTTTTCCCCAAAATTTGGCTTGGCCGGATGTCATTGTTTCCCTAAATGTCATGGTGATTTTGTTTTTTGAATCATTGGATGAGTTTGAAAGACTTGGGAAATGTTAATTTGAGATTCAATTGGATTGAAATCGGAATTGGACAAAAATCCCCAAATTGCCGTGAATGATAAAGCATGGAAAATGAATTGATTTTTGATTCAATAATGTTGGTCATGTGTTAATGATGATTAGCATAATTAATTATGTAAATTGGTATTTTGGAAATGTTAATTTGGTTAATTAATTATGGCTATACACTTTAGATTAATTTAATTGTGAAATTTGGAATTTTGTAATTAAATTAATTAGGCTAAATTTGGAATTGGGCCTATAAAGTTGTATTTGGGCTTAATGGGCTTGGTTGGGCCAAGTTTGGTTTAGGTTAATTGGTTAGATCCAATTGGGCCCAAAACCATATCCATAAAGTCCAAATATAATCAAATGGGCCTTTAAAATTTTAATTGGACCTAATGGGCCTAAATTGATTTTTGGCAAAAGGGTGATTCCTTATTGGGCTTTGGTTGCCAAAGTCAATGCCTTATAAATTAAATAAAAGCACATTGGACTTTAATTAAATTGACATTGGATGTTAATTGGGCTTTGAGACCCGTATAGATTAGATTTAGAATCTAAGTCGCTAAAGGCACATTAATAAAGTGTAATTATTTAATTTGGAATTAAATATAGAATTAGTATTAAATAAAAATTAAATTGGATTTAATGTTGTAGTTTAATATAATTCAAGAATTCGTACTTTGAGTACTTATTCTTAAAACGAGTCGGACTCGCGCAAAATCAAATCGTTGTTTGAACATTGGATGGTCATTAATTTCAGATTAATTAATTGGATTAGATTGATTGATAACATGTTTTGTGTGAATACATGGATGTGATGCATGAATAATGTATATCGGATGGATATTAGATGGGTGAGGGAAATTTTGAAAATTGTTGTAATAAGTTTGGAATTTATTAAATTGGACATGCGTGTCCAGCCTATTACCTCTTGATTCTTTGTATTTCTCTTCTCACCTATTCCCCTCAATGTAAATGAGGTTTCTTTAGAAGTGTTATGTAATTGGTTAGAAGTAAGATTTGTGCTAGCAAGAGAGAGGAAAGTGAGAGATTTGTTCTAGGAACAAAGTGTTTTAAATATCCATCCGCATATCATTATTAATTTATTTACTTGCCTTATTATGTTTTTAGAATGAATATTTAAGGGTTGTATGATGAGACCTTAACAAAGATAATTAATGGTTGCCAATTACGCGAAAAAAAAAAAAAACCCTCAACATATATTAAGCGTTTTTCATTCCATTGAATGATTCATTCTCAATATCCAAGATTGGCACTGGTTTGTTGGCCAAAGTCAAGGCCTTTGTCCATCGCGGATGTGTTTGAATCATGAAGCCTTTGTTCCATATCGGTGTCTTGTCCAAGTTATGATTTGTTGGCCAAAGTCAAGATCACTTCTTGTCCATCGACATCGATTACGAAGCTTTCCAAGGTCAATGGGTCCCGCTTAACTGGAATCATAAGTTTGTTGTGCCAAAGCCAAGGCTTAGTTGATTCAGAGGAAAAAGGTTAGGGAAATATATTAGATATAATGGCATATATATTGTATATATGTTTCGGACTTGGATGTCCACCTACTAGATCTAGGAATTGGATGAGATCCAATTGATCTCAGAGATCTACCTAGTTAAATATCATACAGCTTGTTGGCCAAAGTCAAGGTTGTGTGTTATTTAACGGGATCCTAGCCCACTAGGAAACAAGGTTTCCCGAGTACTCAACATAGGGTTAGAGGCTCGCCGAAAAATAGTGGGAGGCAAGTATTAAATTTGTAAATTCGTTTAGATACTTGCCAATATGCGCTCATATCATTTTTCGTCAATATAAATAAAAAATATTAGTTGGACTAATATTTAATCGTTGTTTTAATTAAACAGTTGGCTGTATTCAAACTACTTCAAATTATAGTTGATATATAATTGGATTATAGTAATCAATATATTTGAATTTAACCAAATAAATTATAGTTGATTATATAATTGGATTATAGTAATCAATATATTGAATTTAACCAAATAAATTATAGATGATTATATAGTTAGACTATAGTAATCATAATATTAATAGTACCTGAAATCGTTGATTGGATAGTTGGACTATAGCAATCAAGATAATTGAAAGATTAGCGTTTAAAACATAACCTGGGTAAAAATGTATTTAAACGGCTTTAATTTTCAAATTGGGAATAAACCTCAGGATAGTTCTGGGAACTAAGAAGTTACTCTATTTGATAGAGAAACCTCTTGGGCCTAAGCCCGGAGTTGAGCAAATAGTAGAACATGATCTTTGGAAGATTCATGTGATGATAACTTTAGTGCTCAATCCAATGCTATACTGCAATGACACTTTAATTCCGTCGTCAGAATTAAGGATTAGATCATTGTACCAAGATGATGAAATTAAAGATCTTCATAGATTTATTCTTAAATCTTAGAAGCACAAATTGCATAAAAGAAGCTCTTTCACTCGTGTATGTCAGAGGGTACATCTGTCGAGCACTAGGTGTCGCAGATGATTGCTGACATCGATCAGCTAGGTAACAGGGCATTACCTACATGGCTGAGACTGCCAAAGATTTGATCTTATAGTCTCTACTCGAAAGCTGACGCAGGTTCATTGTGAACCAACATTAAACTCTTAGAGAGTTGATGGCTATCCTCTACGAGGCAGAGCCAGACTTCTAAAAAGGCAAAGGCAAAATCATCACGGTCTTCTAGGAAGACAAATGACATATCCCAAGATGTCTGCCTAAACTATGGCAAACTGGGTCACTGGATGCGTGACTGTCGTATGCACAAGGTAGACATGAAGGAAGTGAAGAGGGGCAAGACTTCGCTTCAAGTATGTTTGTCATAAACATTTTCACTATTAGTTTCAAAATTGGATTTTTGATACTAAGTGTTGTACATAAATATGTATTGGTGTGCAGAATCTGCTGATTAGCAGGATACTGACTTCAGTTGAGATTGATATGCGAATCTGAAACGGGACGAGAGTCGGTGTTTTAACCGTAGAATCCTAAGTTTAGGAAATACCCTTCGGGTGTGTACTTAAATTAGGAAACTGTTAAAATGTACCTAGTTTGACTAGAAACATTATCTCTATATCAGAGTATAATCCGTTGCGGATATACATTTATATTCTAGAACACTAAAGTGTTTTATTTTATAAAGATGATATAGAGATATACACTCTAGATGTGAATAACAGTATTTATATTTTGAATATAAATGAATCTCTAACGTATGACATGACAAACAAATAACTCAAACTCATTTGATCAGATGAGACTTATTTGTGGCATTGTAGTCTGGGACACATTAAACAAGACTCGTATATGCACACTTTTGAAGAGTGGATACTAGGACGAATTTGATCCTATTCAAATAATGTCTACGAATCTAGTTTATTAGGCAAAGTGCCTAAAACAACTTTTACTTGGTAAAAGTGTAAGTGCCATCGATATGTTAGCCCTCGTTCATAGTGACATAAGTGGGCCTATATCTAGCTAGGCTAGAGGTGGATATGAATGCTTCGTAACCTTTACGGATGTGGCATCGCGTTATGGTTATCTGTTTCTTTCGAAACACGAATCAGAAACTTTTGATAAATTCAAAGAGTTTCGACATGAAGTAGACAAACAGATCGGCTAAAGTATTAAAACCATCACGATTGGACCGTGATGAAAATACGTAAGCAATAAGTTTCTCAATTACTTGAAAAAGTATAGTATTCTTTCAATATTGGACTCCTCCCGGAACACCTCAATCGAGCGGTGTGTCCGAACGGAGAAATCGAATTTTGTTGGACATGATAAGGTTAATCATGAGTCGCTCTGAGCTACCATTTTCCTTCTTGGGATACACATTAAACAGTGCAATACTTATTTTGAATAAGGTTCCATAAAAATCTGTTAGACAGACTTCATATTAGATATGAACAGAAAAGAAACAGGGTTTTCTCATTCCTGAAGATTTGGGAATGCTAGGCATATGTTTGGATGATACCAAACTAGAACCCAAATCGGATAAGTGCCTAATTTGTAGGTTATCATAGGGAAACCAAAGTATAGTACTTATAAAACTCACTAGAGAACAATATAATTGTTGCTCTTCATGCGGTTTTCCTTAGAGGAATACCTATATGCAGTAGTAAGTGGCAGGAAAGTAAAACTCGATGAAAATCGGAGTAATACTGTTCCAGGCACCAATTCCTTAATGGAACACAAACAGTTCATCAAGGATGAAACTGTACCATAATCTTCGAATACACAAGAACCGCTTAAGTTGGAGAGAGTCAGAAAACAACCTGGGAGGTATGGGTTTCTGATCTCACCTCATGAAGATGTCAATCTTATTGAGGAATACAAACTGACTACGTATGAAGAAGTGATACAAGGTATCGACTCCCTATTATGGCAAAGTGCCATGATGTCCGAAATGGATTCCATGTATACCAACTAAGTTTGGACACTAGTTGTTGTACCGAAAGGCATTGTGCCTATTGGTACTATATAAGTCTTCAAGGAAGACATACATGGATGGCAACATACCAACGTACAAAGCTAGGCTTGTAGCGAAAAGGTATCGTTATCAACATTGTGTCGATTACGACGAAACCTTTTACTCATTTTCATGGTTAAATCCATTTGGATAATGCTTGCTGATGCTGCATGTTTTATTTATGAAATATGGCAACTGAATATCAAAATCACTTTCCTTAACGGAAACCTTTTGGAGGATGTTTAAAACATCCTGAAGATTTTGTCGTACCAATACAGCAAACAAGGTTTGCAGGTTATTCGATCCATTTATGGATTGAAGCAAGCATTGAGTTCTTGGAACTATAGTGTTTTGATATAATCATAATGGTATATGATTTAATTCAAAACGAAAAATGATTCTTGTGTATATAAGAGGGTTAGTGGGAGCGCAGTGAAAGTGAATGTCTAAATAATGATATATCATTTTGGAAATGACATTCCCATAATACGATCGGTGAAAGCTTGGCTTTCATGAAAAATTCTCCGTAGAATTCTTGGGAGAGACTACCTTTATTCTAGGAATAAGGATCTACTGGGATAGATCTAAAAGTTGTTGGCACTCTATGAGAACTCGCACATTAAAGTATATGTATGTGACCTGGTGTCTCATATGCTTTGAGCATATGGAGTCACAATCAGGCCAATCTAAGTGATAGTTACTGGATTGATGTTAAGAACATCCTTAAGTATCTTAGATGATCTAAGGATGCTTTCTTATACTATGGAGAAGGAGAACTTGAAGTGACTGGGATCACTGCTGTAATTTTTTCTCTCTTATAATTAATACTAGATAATTATGTTCGAGTCATACGTCATCGGTGAATCTTCAGAAGCGACCCATTAGATCCCTGGATATCTTGGCAGTAAATCGGTTATCGGACAATCCGAATACATGCGTACCCCGTACCATATTTTTACCGATTTACAAGACATGGTTGGCTTCTAACAAAACACCGTGCCTACCCAATTCTCAAGAAATATTCTTTTAAGGAATATGTAATCTATGTCAGGCGTAGTATACGTAGTATTGCGTATTGCGATCTAGTATCGATATCACATGATAGGCCTAGGGCTGGAATTATGTCTGCCCCGTATGAAGCATATATCAGATCTCTGGTAACTAGTCTCTATCATTGGATAATCATGACCTAGTCATATTATCCCGATGACTATAGTACTTAAGAGTACTAGTTCCGTATCATGCGTGATCATCATCTCCATATGACTGGAGTGATACTTCCATCTTGACATCACACCCAATACACTACGATTCTCAGTTCACCCAGAAGAGGCGTACATAGAACCTTTTAAAGCCCGGATGACCAAAACCAAAGTATATATGATTTTTGTAAGTATTAGCGATGCAAGTCTCAAGTTAAGACCAAATACACCTACCCTGATGCGGACTCCATAGACACATAGTCATACCAATGGGATTCTGAGGGGTCTATCCAGAGCGAAGCTGTTCCGTACCATCGGTAAACACAACCTCCTATCACACTTGCATAAGTATCCAATACTTAAATATATGAGAACTATGCCGTTATGCTTCCACAACACGCACAAGTACAATACTAGTCTATTCTGTATTATCGATGTCCAGTGTCGATAATACTACGACTAGGGATATTTAATGATTAAACCTTAGTGGCTTAATATTGTCTCATATCTTATTAATCTGTTACTAATCATATGGACTTTTATCATTTATATATCTTGGTAATCTAATTACAAATGATAAAGAGCAATTCCTTTGTCACATAGTTTATTGTACAACAACACCATGTTCTGTACAAATAATGATGATATTGGTCATAATTGTCCAACAAAATGAACTGCAAGTTAATGGGTATACAGATTCCGACTTACAATCGAATCTCGATGATAGAAAGTCTACATCTGGATTTGTCTTTACCCTTAATGGAGGTGCAGTTTGCTGGAAGAGTTTCAAACAGGGGTCAACAGCAGATTCCACCACAGAGGCGAAATACATTGCAGCTTTTGAAGCTGCAAAGGAAGTTGTATGGATTAGGAAATTTATCACAAAGTTGGTAGTGGTCCCAAGTATCGAGAATTCGATTCTGTTATACTATCTAATAATCGGAGCCATTGCGCAAGCAAGGAACCGAGGGCGCATCAGAAGTCGAAGCATGTGGAACGCAAGTACCACATCATTCGAGAGTTATGTTGCGAGGGGATATTGTCGTGTGAAAGGTACCGAGTGAAGATAATGTAGCAGACCGCTTACCAATGCCATACCTCAAAAATTATTTGATAAACATGTAGAGTCGATTGGTAATAGATAAAATTGATATTGGCACTAGAACAAGTGGGAGATTTTGTTAGCGCCAATTTCTGTTGTATTACCATGTAAATACTCTTGTAAATTGTTTTATTATGAATAAAATAAACAGTTTCTATAATATAATATATCTCATTATATGATAAAGACGTAATTGACCTTAGAATGATTAGTTATGATACATTTGCAAAAGCGTCGCAACTGACATTGAGTTGTATCATGACGTTGTCATTCTTAGACAGTTCCTTGTCAAGGTTTACACTACTTGGTCCGTAAAGTAAACCCGTTGAGACTGATATATGTCATACGCAGGAATATTGGATTCCAATGGTTTCTCAATGAACCATGAGTCTTGGAGACTTATATAGACGTGTAGGTGTTTATAGCGGATAAACACTGAATGACTCCCCGAAGATTCTTAATGGATGGTACACCAATATCAATAAGAATCTTCTCGGGTTGAGTAGCATAAGTGATTCTTCGACTTTACATACCACTGTGGGCACATGAGACAACTTCCACACTTAGATGCCAGTCACGTCACTGACCTATTAAGGTCAGACCTCCGCCTAATCGTTGGGTATGGATAGATCCTTAGGGTGTCCTGTGTGTGTCAAGATAGGATCCGTCAATTCTGTTTACAGAGCATAGGTAGTCCATATATGATTAGCATTCAGATAAAAACCATAGGTTCGTGGTACACTTTAGAATTGAGTTCTAAGTGTTCTTTTTTGAGATCGCTAATGGAGACGTCGAAGGGATTGTCCCTATAGAGATTTGACATTTATATCTATATCTCTGGAATAATCCAGATACCTGTGACGGAGGGATTATACGTATGCAATGACCTCGAACTGTATGGTTTAGAGAGTTTATCCATGTTCGTCATAATTTACGGGTGGGTAGATTATGGACACGAAATTGGATTTCGTGACGGATATGCCTGAACCTATAGAGTCTCACCTATGAAATATACTCGTGGAGCACTAGGGCAACTTTGATGAATAATACTGATTATTTATAAGTCGTTTAACGGTTAAACGAAAAATACATACAAAGGGACCCAAAGGTTATTTCCTAGTTAATGTGTATTTGTATTTAATGAATGATTATATTAAATACACATTAATTAAATGTCAAATTATGATATTTGACATATATCATTAATATATATGTATTTGAATATTTAAAGTAAATATAATATACTATATTTAAAATTTTGTATTTAAATAATTATTTAATTGTTAAATAATTAAAGTAATTAAAATATAAATATCTTAAGTTATGATTATTTTTGGAAGTGACTTTATTTGATTAGTTTTGACTTTTGTAAATCATAAAATGTTATAATGATCAAATACAATAAGTGGATTAACTTTAATTAAGGAAATGAAAAACCTAGATATTATTTTGGCTTATCAAAATTCGTCCAAGGCTAATTTTGGAGAGTCTAAATTATTTTTTTTCATTTTTCATTGATTAGGTGCTTGCATGTTTGATGAACAAAGAAAGCATGGAATTGATTCTTAAGCTCTCTTTTGATTATTTGATAATCATGTTGCCATTCTAAGAGTTGCTAGGCCACTCATTGATGACCTAGAATTGTTCTTGTGTTGTTTCATTGTGGTGAGTCTTGTTTGGTGTAGTGAAGATTGATTTAAAGTATTAATTTGATTAATTTGGTGTAATTTGTCAATTTGTGGAAATTATAAATTAAGGTTCTTAATGTTGGATAATTATGACCCATAGCATCACTGTTTGTACAGAACATAGTGTTGTTGTAAAATTAACTATGTGACAAAGAAAATTACTCTTTTATCATTTGTAATTGGATTACCGGGATATATAAATGATAAAAGTCCATATTATTAGTACCAGATTAATAAGATATGAGACAATATTAATCCATGTAAGGTTTAATCATTAAAAATCCCTAGTCGTAGTATTATCGAGACTGGACATCGATAATGCGGAATATGCTAGTATTACACTTGTGTGTGTTATGGAAACGTAACAGCGGACGTCTCATATATTTGGGTATTGGATACTCATGCAAGTGTAATAGGAGGTTCTGTTTACCTATGGTACGGAAACAACTTCGCTCTAGATAGACCCCTCGGAATACCATTGGTAGTATGATTATGTGTCTATTGGAATCCGAATCAGGGTAGGTGTATTTGGTCTTAACCTGAGACTTGCATCAATAATACTTGCGACAATCAGTATACTTTGGTTTTGGTCATCCGGGGCTTTAACAGGTTCTGTGTACGCCTCTTCTGGGTATACTGACAATCATAGTGTATTGGGTGTGATGTCAAGATGGAAGTATCACTTAAGTCAAATGGAGATGATGATCACGTAGGATACGGAACTAGTACTCTTAAGTACTGTAATCATCGGGATAATATGACTAGGTCATGATTATCCAATTATATAGACTAGTTACTAGAGATCCGATATATGCTTCGTACGGGGCAGAACAATTCCAGCCCTAGGCCTAGCATGTGATATCAATATTGGATCATTATACGTAATACTACGTATACTACGCCTGACAAAGATCGTGTATTCCGTAGAAGAATATTTCTGGAGAATTGGGTAGACACGGTGCTTTGCTAGAAGCTAACCATGTCTTGTAAATCGGTAGGAACGTGGTACCTCCCACCGGGTACGCATGTGTTCAGATAGTCTGATGACCATATTTACTGCCAACATATCCAAGGATCTTTTGGGTCACTTCCCGAAATTCACCGATGAGATTTGACTCAAACAGAATTAATATGAGATTAATTATGAGAGAGAAAATTAATCTTGGATTAATTATGGTAATAATTAATATGGGATTAATTAACAGAGAAAGAATTAATCTGGGATTAATTACGTCGAGAATTTATCTGGGATTAAATTCGTCGAGAAGAGAGAACGCTGTTAATTTGGAATTAATCGGTAAAATAAATTTAATAGTGAAATTGGATTTTCTATTTAATTTATTGAATTGGGCTAAAATAATATATTAGATATATTAATTGAAATTAGATTTCAATGCGGAATTGAAATTGGATTTTAATTCGAGCGAACAAATTAATTTAGAATTAATTCGTAAGCGACTTCCGTAATAATTTTGCTAGGCATTATTATTTAATTAAATTAGATTTAATTACGTCACAATGGAAAAATTCATTTAATCGGATTAAACAAACCCGAGCCCGAAGTGTATTGAGCGACCCAACTTGAAATTTGAATTCAAAGTTGTGGGACCCACTAACTCACATCACTAGTAATTTGTTGATGTAAGTGGTTGGATGCATTTAATGCATTTTTTCCACACACTTGACTTTTGTTTTTGGAAAATATAAAATGGAGTTGTGTTTGGAAAACATTATTAGTTTTGTTAGACATTACTATTCACATCTCTCTCTCTCTTCTCTACCCTCCATTGCCGATTCTTGTTCTTATTGGAGAAGAAATTTTGTTTCAATTAATGGACAAAGCTAGCACTTTGGGAGTCATATAAAGGTGATAGGGAAACTCACCCGAGAGTTTTGAACTCAACAAACAAGCTTGGAGCTCCAACAAAGAAGGAATTTTTGAAATCCTAAATCCGATCAAGGTGAGTTTTTCCGCAACTTCCTTCGATTAATTCACACACGAATCACTCTTAGACGATCTTGGCATGTTATAGGAACACTTACAATGGTATCAGAGCCTCCTAAGTTTGATTTGAAAATCTAGGGTTCATGACTTTAAATTTGGGATTTTTGTGCTTGGAGCATGAAATGCCTAAATTGATGGTTGGGTTATGTTTATATGATGTTGAATTGGATTTGTGCATTGTTGAATTTGTGAAAAATTGATTGGATCAAAAATCCCCAAATTCTTTTACATGGCCGAATACATGACCTAGAGGACTCATGGTGATTTTTTGAAAATTAGCAATTGGATATGTTAAATGTGGCATGAAATGTATTTTAGATGCTGATTTAATTGGATTGAAATCAAATTGTATCATAATTTCCTTGCCAAAATCGTGAGTGTGAAGCATGTGATAATGAATTGTTTTGCTTCAATTTGTGTTGGACATGAATTGGAAATGTTGAGTATGATTAATTGAATTAATTAGTGTTTTGGAAACATTAGATTAATTGATTAATTATGTTAATTGCACTTTAATTAAATTAATATGTAATTTAGAATAATGTGTTAATTTAATTTGTTGTAATTGGGCTTAATGGGCTTGGGTTGGATCCAATTGGGTTGGACAATTGGGTTGGTTTTGGACAATTGGGTTGGATCCAATTAAAAATAAAGTCCAAATATGACAATTCGACCTTTAAAAAATTAATTGGGCCTAATGGGCCAAAATTGATTTTATGGCATAAGGGTGATTCCTATTGGGCCTAGGCATTATGGGTTAGAACCATTTTGGCCAAAGTCAAGCCTAAAGAATTAATAGAGCTCATTGGACTTTATTTAAAAAGTATTGGATACTAATTGGGTCTTTGAGACCCATGAAGATTGGATTTGGAATCCAAGTCTAAAAGGCACTTTTAAAAGTGTAATTATTTAATTTGGAATTAAATACGAATTAGTATTGAATATAATTTAAATTGTATTTAAAATTATAGTTCGATATAATTCAAGAATACTTACTTTGAGTATTTATTCTTAAACGAGTTTGACTCGCGCAAATCAAATCGTTGTTTGAACATTGGATGGTCATAAATCAAAGATTAATTAATTGGATTAGATTGATTGATAACATTCTTTGTGTGAATACTTAGATGTATGAATGAATAATGTATATCAGATGGATAGTAGAAGTGTGAGGGCAATTTTGGAAATTGTTGTAATAAATTTAGAATTTATTAAATTTGACCTGCGTGTCCAGCCTATTATCTCCTTATCTCATTGTATTTCTCTTCTCACCAATTCCCCTCAATGTAAATGAGGTTTCTTTTGAAGTATTATGTAATTGGGTAGAAGTATGAATAGTGCTAGCGGGAGAGAGGAAATGGATAGATTTGTTCTAGGAACAAAGTTTGTTATATATCCATCCGAATATCATTATTATTTTATTCGCTCCTTATTATGCTTTTAGAATGCATGCTTAATGGTGCATGATGAGACCTAATTAAAGATAATAAATTGGTTTCCAAATCGCGACAAAAACCCTCATTTTATATTAAGCGTTTTTCCTTCCATTGAGTGATTCTCTCTCAAGATCCAAGATTGGCATTGGTTTGTTGGCAAAAGTCAAGACCTTTCTCCATCGCGGATGTGTTTGAATCACGAAAGCTTTGTTCCATATCGTACGTCTTGGGTAAGTTGTAATTTGTTGGCCAAAGTCAAGGTCACTTCTTGTTCATCGACCTCGATTACGAAGCTTTCTCACTGTCAATGGGTCACGCTTAACTGGTTTCATAAAGCTTGTTGAGCCAAAGCCAAGGCATAGTTGATTCAGAGGAAAAAGGTTAGGGAATATATTGGATATATTGGCATATATTGGATATATGTTTCGGACTTGGAGGTCCACCTACTAGATCTAGGAATTGGATGGGATCCAATTGATCTTAGAGATCTACCTAGTTAAGTTTCATACAACTTGTTGGCCAAAGTCAAGGTTGTGTGTTATTTAACGGGGATTCTAGCCCTCTAGGAAACTAGTTTCCCGAGTACTCCCCAGAGGGTTAGAGGCTCGCTCGAAAAATAGTGGGAGGCAAATATTAAATTTGCAATTTCGTTTAGATACTTGCCAATATGCGCTCATTTCTATTTCGTCATTAATTATTTATAAATATATTAGTTGCACTAATATTCAATTGTTGTTTTAATTTAACAGTTGGACTGTTTTCAAATTACTTCATTTGTAGTTGATTATATATTTGATTATAGCAATCAATAAATTTGAATGTAACCAATCAATTGTAGTTAATTATATAGTTAGACTATAGTAATCATTACATTAGATTGTACATGAAATCGTTGATTGGATAGTTGGACTATAGCAATCAAGATGACTTGAAAGATTAGCGTCAAAGGACATAATCCCAGGTGAAAAATGTCTTTTACGACTTTAATTTTCATATTGGGAAATGAATCTCAGGATAGTCCTGGGAGTTAAGAAGTTACTCTATTTGATAGAGCGACCTCTCAGGCCTAAGCCCGGAGTTGAGCAAATATTAGAACATGCGAGTTGGAAGACTCATCATGATGATGACTTTAGTGCTCAATCTGTTATGCTTGCCGCAAATACTCCTAAATTTCTTCGTCAGAATAAGGATTAGATCCTTATACAATGATGATGAAATTAAAGGATCTTATAGATCTAACCTTAGATGCTAAAAGTACAAAAGAAGCTCTTACGCTCGCGTATGTCAGAGGGTACATCTGTCGAGCACCAGGTGTCACAGATGATTGCTGACATCGAACAGCTAGGTTAACTGGGCATTACCTACGAGGCCGAGACTTCCATAGATTTGATCTTATAGTCTCTGTCCGAAAGCTGGGGCGGGTTCATCTTGAACCAAGAGAAAACTCTTGGAGAGTTAATGTCTATGCTCAAGGAAGTACAACCAGAGCTTCTAAAAGGGCAAGAAGCGCAAGGTGCATCTTACTTCGACATCCTAGAAGGCCAAGGCTTGGCCGAAGGCTTCTGGGGTGTGAAGAAAAGAGGCAAAGGCAAAATCGTCACAGTCTTCTAGGAAGACAAATGACATATCCCAAGATGTCTGCCTAAATGTGGCAAAATGGGTCACTGGAAGCGTGACTGCGTATGGACAAGCATACATGAAGGAAATGAAGACGGGCAAGGCTCCGGCTTCAGGTATATTTGTTATAAACATGTCCACTGCTGGTTTTAAAATTGGATTTTAGATACTGGATGTGGTACATAAATATATGTACTGATGTGCAGAATCTGCTGATTAGTAGGAGACTGGCTTCAGATGAGATCGACCTATGAGTCAGAAATGGGACAGAGTCGTTGTTTTGACCACAAAAACCTAAGTTTTGGAACTGCTCTTTGGGCATCTACTTAAATTAGGAAACTGATATAATGTACCTAGTTTGACAAGAAACATTATCTCTATATCTAGTTAACTCATTGCGGTTATACCTTTATATTCTAGAACACTAGGTGTTTTGTTTATAAAGATGGTATTGAGATATACACATTAGATGTGAATAACATTACTTATATTTTGAACATAAACAATCTCAAACATATAACATGACAAACAAAGGGCTCAAACTGAATTAATCAGATGAGACTTATTTGTGGCATTGTTGTTTGGGACACGTTAACTGTTAGACATTGTGTCCCATTGCGTCACTGTTTGTAAATGATATTGTATTATTGTACAAAATTAACTATGTAATAATGAAATTGCCTTTTGCCATTTTGTAATAATATATTACTTTGATATATAAATGGCGAAAGTCCATATGATTAGTACTGGAT
>SKCR01048077.1:0-40861 GCA_019454045.1 Zanthoxylum bungeanum
TTGTGATCACCAAGGTTTTACTAGACAGATCCGTTGAGATACATGATCTAGACTCCAACAAAACTTTCAAGGTTAAAAACAAGCGTGTCAACACTACTGGGGAGAATCATTTGAGCGACAAAAAGAAAGTGTCACACTTTCAGATCCAGCCTAATGTTCGAGAAGTCACGTCTAGCTGACGACGTTAAACTTAGCGCTCGTAGGGAGATAACCCATGCAATTTGTGTATATATTGTGATCTTGTGTGTTTTATTTTTGTGTGTTTAATCTTTGCAGGTAAAGTCATTTCACGATGGAAGAAGCTCTCGCAAATCTTCACAAGTAATTTCATTCTCTCCCTAAAAAATCTCTGATGAAAGTCTACAAAGCTCGCTTGTAACAGATGAGGTTACTAATGATCAAAGGTATTCCTACTGACATTTGTTGGATTATTGAAGCACAGGTCCGATTGGCAGATGAGTCTTCTGACTCTTTTATTTCACATCTATCTGGTTTAGGAAGGAGCACCTATGCTAAAAAGAGAAGAGCCAAAAGAATATGCGTTTGTTATAAATGTGCTCTTATGTTTTGTGATACTCGTTTTCATTCTTTAGGAATGGTGTATGATAACCGCGAAGATAAGATTAATTTCATTAGGGATGGCTTGAGTAAGGAGTCTTTGGATGATATATCTAAAACTTTTGAGACGCATCATAGTATATATTTGTATCACGAAATTCGTGTGTTATATGCATAATTTCAAAAAGAAAGACAAAGTTAAGTCTTGGGAATCTGACTCAAAAAGACCCTGTTTGTCAATTTATAAGAAAATTGGATAGGAAGCTTGTCCCTGACACATAAACGTCAATTAAGCCGCTACATTTCTTGTACATATTATATCTCTTTGTCTTTTCCTAATAATTGTAATTTGTTTTGTTGTTTTCTTTTATTTTCTCCGACAGGATCCAGACCTTTTTGACTATCACGCTTTATTTTACTGTTAACTAATAATTGTCATTTGGCAGGTACTACTGCTATTATTTTACTCACCATTTTCAGGTGTTATAAATTCAACTCATCATTGCACTTTTGAAGACATCCAGAGTAAAACATGGAAGCCACTTCAAGAAGACGAGTTGAAACATCTGTGTGTTTTGCGGTACTAGTGTTGGTGTTAAGCCACAATACGTAGAAGCAGTACATGAATTTGATCGAGTCTTAGCTGCACGGAATATGCACCTAGTATATGGCGGAGGCAATCTTAGACTAATGGGGATCGTTTCAAAGGTCGTACAGGAATGAAGCATTCACGTTTTGGGAATCATCCCAAAACCCTTGGCGGAGGAAAATCTTATTGGACCATCAAACAGAGAAGAGTTAATCATGCCAGGTATGTCTGAACGACTGGTAGAAATGATTAACCGTGCTGATGCTGTTATTGCTTTGTCAGGTGGCTTGGGCACATTGGAGGAAATTTTTATAGTGCTATCTTGGGCGAACCTGAACATACACCAGAAACCGCTTGGACTGTACAACGTTGATGGATTTTATGATTTTCTTTGTGTGTTTCTTGATGATGCACGGAGAAATGGGTTCGTGTCAAAACCTTTAAAAGAACTCCTCTTTACTGCCAAAACTGCTCCGGATCTAATTGACCACATCTTAGCCTATGAACCACAAGTTGACCCTATCCTTTCAAAGATAAATTAGTCCGAGGACGATCATGGTAAGAGGCGTCGGATTAATCTGGATCTTAACCTTTAATTTTCTGTAGAATTTCAGCTAACCAAGTATTATCTTCTAAACTCTTCTTCTACTGTTTAAGACATTGGGGACAATGTCTCATTTAGGTTTGGGGGAGGGAATTAGTTGATCAATACCTTGTTTTTAGTTTGTGTGTTGTTTTTATTTTTAGTCCAAATTTTTTCGAAAAATACAAAAAAAATTGAATTTTTTTCAAAAAGTACAAAAATATATTGCGTTTTTGTGTTTTTATTTTGACTAAAAAGGTGAAATTGGTAAGAGATAGCTGAGTAAGGAGTTTTCACTCCTGATATGTATCTCAAACCTATTTCGGAACAAGTTAATTTTTGTTTATTTCCTTTTGAATTATTTAATTTGTGAATTCTCCATAGTACTAACTAAAATGGATCTTCATATGCTCAGTTGGTAGGTATTATCAACATGCATAGTAACATACGGACATGAGCTAAAATTGAAAAGTTTGTAATATTCAGTGCTTTAGTTTAATTGGAGGAAACATCTCAAAAAACAATGGAGTAAATAAAAAAAAACATCTGAGATCCGAGTTATTAAGTCTGTAAGGGTGTTTTAACACCTAGTGCCCTAAAGCCAACTGGTTTGGGAGTCACTGGCCCAAAGCTCGCTACATGGATCAAAGATGCTGCAAAAATATATATATCTGAAGTCTGAGTAATTAAGTCCGTAGGGGTGTCTTAACACCTGGTGCCCTAAAGCCAACTGGTTTGGGAGCCACCGACCCAACACTCGCTACATAGATGGAAGATATTGTATATAAATAAAAAAAAATCAAAAATCAAAGAAAAAATCAGAAAAATTAGAAAAATTATTCCATTACTACAAAAATGTGTGAATTCTGATAAAACTTTAAGACAAAAATATTACTCTCTTATCAACTGGACTTATGACTATTGTGGGCAAAAATGAGTTGTTTAATATTTTGTTGGCTGTGTATATGGAGAATGGTAAATATAATCGGAGATTTTACTTATTCAGTAATTTAGAAAGAAAGAAAACAACTAGTAACTTGGAGTAGAAGTTTCACCTGATTAGTCACTAACTTCTTTATTCTCTTTTCGCTTGTCTTTTTGCTTTTGTGTGCATTAATTTTACTACCTTTTTACTTTTGTAAAATGTTTGTGGGTATCATTGCTGTAAACCCTCACGAGACTACAACTCGTCCACTAGGGACACCTAGGGGTTTAAAGGCTTGTTGCATATGCTAAATACAACCGTGATCCCTACGAAAGTGGCTTAGTTAAATTTTATTTTAAAGATGTTTATGTTATTTTATTCTATGTTTTGCTCGAGGACTAGCAAAATGTTAGGTTTGGGGGTGTGATGAGTGGTAATTATATCACTATTTCCCACTCATTTAACCTAATATTTTATATAGTTTCTTGAGTTTTGTGAATATTTTGATGTGTTTTGTGTTATTTTGTAGATAAATAAAGTTTCAGGACTATCTGGAGGTGATTTGGGGCCAAAATAGTGAAAAACAGACAAAAGGGCATTTTCATAATTTTGGTGCGTCGCGACGCCTAAAGTGCACCAGACAATGCTAACGTGCGCCGGGTCCACAAGTCAGAATCTGAGAATCCCTTTGGTCACGTGTCGCCACGTCAGCGCCACATCACTGCCACAGCGTGCCACGTGTCATAATTCTATGGTGCTGACAATCCATTTCGCCACGTGTCGCCACGTCAACGCCACATCACTGCCACATCAACACAATTATTGAATTAATTATCTGCAATCGCTGCGTCAGCAGATAAGAATCTGAACCGGCCAATCAAAGAGCGACACGTCATCGCGTCGCGACGTAAGAACAAACTTGGCGTCACGACGCGGGGACTTTATTGGGGCCTATAAATAGAGCTAGAAATTTCAGTTTCAGATGTACCTTCCTCTCTAATTTCTCTGATGTAAATAGAGAGTTTTCTATCTAATTTCTTTTAATTTCAGTTTTGTAATTAATTTTAATTACGTTCTGTAATAATAATAAATTATTTATTTTTTACTTTTACAGTTTTTACTATTCAACCATGAGGAGGTAACTTCCCCCTGCTAGGGTGAAAGGTAATTCTTTTACTATTGCTATTTAGATTAATCTCCCTTAAATATAATATATTCACTATTTAAAATTTGACTTAAATTCATTTTAATCTGGTTTAAACCTGACTAATCAAGGATACCGCCAGATTGGTCGGTTGGTAATTAAATTTTCTTACCGCCTATATGGCAGGTTTATTTTGGTTCCGCCTTTATGGCTGGTTGGACTTAATTTGACTTAATCAGGTTACCACATATATGGCTGGTTGGTAAAATAATCACAAGTTAATATATTATATTAAGAGAGATATCTAAATAGTAAATAGTAAAAGTTGATCCTTTTACCTTAGCATTTTATTTTATTGTAATTTACTTTTCAGCTTTTACTTTACCGCAATTACTTTTCAGCATTTTTACTTTATGTCTTTTACTTTCAAGTTTTTACTAGCCCTAGTTATGTGTTTAAACTAAATTAGTTATCTGGGGTTGTGATGACTTCTAATATCACCGGTTTATAAGGGGTTATTTTATAGTTTGGGTAATTTAAAGGTTTACTTATTAAGTCTTAAGCTTAATGCGTCTTGTTAATTGGCCACTAATAAGATTGATATGGTAAATCTAAAATAAACTTGACAAATGAATTTTAGGTTTCAGCCTTAGACTTAATAGCCCACGATCTTCCTTGAGGATAGATAATCCTTTAATAGATTTCCTTACAGGATAGACATATACCTGTCGGGCGGGGGTAGCCATAATTGGAACTTAAACTTAATAAATCCAGATAATTTCGTTGACATAGACATATGGTTCAATTGGGTTAAACTGGGTATTTGCGTCTGACCATCGACAGAGGCTTTCGCATAATTTAATGTTCCAGGTTAGTAAACCAATTTATTACACAAACATGAAATAACCACTTCATCTTTTAAAAGATATTAGAAAGATTCACAACCCTAGATAGTTTTTAATATTGAATTTTCTTAAACCTATATTCGTGTAATTTTATTTACTTGTTTTTAAATTTAGAATCATCACCATTTCAAATCAATCAATCAACCTGTTAGATACTAGTAATCATTTGACCTCATAAAATTAATAGATTAGGTATTAAGTCCTCGTGGGATCGATACTTTTTATACTACTTGAACGATACGTGCGCTTGCGTTATACGCGTGTGTGTAAGCACCGATCAAGACGTCATACATGAGTACGTGAATGGGTTTAATTTCGATAAAATGATAATTTTCTCACTTGCTTTGGGTTATGAATAGATTGCTTGTTCTATTCACTTTGGCCCCTGCTACCTCTTCACCTCAAGGCATTTGGCGCGGCCCATCGGGTCTCCCGAAAACGAAAACACACGACCAATTAGCCTATGGTGAAGCTAATTTCTCATTAGCCCCCCTTTGAGACAATACAGTTGCTCTCATATCACTAGCAACTACCTCATTCTCACAATCAATTTCGGGTCATTTTCTCTATCACGAACTTCTTAATTGTCTCAATAATCATTTTTTGCAGACAAAATTGTTTCCATCTCGCGTTATAATCCATTCCCGTGACCACTCTAGGTCTTTCCACCTTATTACTCTTAAGCACCAAGCTAAGACATTATGTTACACGGGTGTTCTCCATCCCACCTTGATACTCTTGCCAACACCACATAAACTACTAATGTCATTTCACGTGACCTTCTTTGATTTTAGATCACTTTCCCGAAGCAATTGTTGTCCTCAAAATCATTCCAGAACCAAAATCACATATTTGGACCATTACCAATGTAACTGGTGTATAAAATCTCATTATGACTACTCGTAGTCGTGTTATGCCACTAGCATTGTCCAAAACACAATGTATCTCAGGGTTTTCTTTCGAGACCATACTCTTGTCTCTCACCATTGCTATTCACGTGCAACTATTTTTCAAAGTTTTGAACTTTCGTAAGATACCCTGCCTTTACGTGCATCTCGTCACATTGTCAACTCGTGAGGCACACTATATTTACGTGCAGCTCATTACATTGCCGATAACATATCGACATCTGTTTTCCATATAATCATTACATAACCAACACGATGGTTATTGCATTCTGTAAGAGTTTTTGGAGATACCTGACTTATTTCAGGTTCGCTCCCCCACTTTCACTTTGACCTATCCCAAGCCATTGCGTTTTTGTTAGCATTCTCACTCAATGGAGTCCACACAACTCATTAATCATAGCCTTACGAATGCTTTTTTTGTCAAGACATTTCCAAACTACTCACACGGACTATCGGGTCCTCACTCGGTTCCTGTCATTTCCTCACACAAGAGGGCTTACTCATCTTCACTCTCCCATCATGCCCTGGCATCCAGTTACTGTTGGAAATAATGGAAGCACAAAAGTAAATTAAAATAATACGAATATGGCTTTGATAGTGTAGTCACTATCTTTAAGGAATTAATGCCCCCACTAAAAGTGTTTCCGGGTTTATGGCAGTATCCCTCCAGGATTTCTACAAAGCCTGAACATAAATTCTAGATAGCAAATCTGGAATTTCACCCAAGAACACAAGAAGAAGAAGTTGTAGAGAAAGAGAGAAAGTTTTTTGTATATATGGAATTCTGGGATTTCATTGGCATTTATAAACCTTAGGCAACCCTTGGCAAGAGACACTTCCTTTCCCAATTAAATTGTCATAACAGTTAACAGAAATTAATTAAAATAATTAATTTCGAAAAAAACATTAATTGGTAATTAATTTTATGCCCAAGGCCCAAGTGCCCCAAGTTCCCAAGTTCCCAAGTGCCTATCTTTGACTATATAATATATAATATTAATTCATAGCCCCAAGTGTCAAATTTGTGTTTCCCTCCAAAATTCCCACCAATCAATTTGAATCAAATTGGTGCAATAAATGTATATAAATACTTATTTCCTTTAGTAACTCTTAGATGTGGGATTCATTTATTCTCTTCTCTTCTCATAACTTAATCACTAACTATCTAACAATCCCCACTTAGTTAGTGATTTATATACTTGATTTAAACTTTAATGTATGTAATTGGTGTCTTTCGACTTGAACCAACTACTCGTATAAGCATTTCAAGTTTTTTCGAAATTAATGGTTAGATTAATACTCTTTAAACCTCAATTCCTTAATTAACAAAACAGAAAAAATTATACACATTAAACATTCAAATCAAGTCAACTTCTTAATATGTCCACCGTGAGCTTTAGCACTATGATATGGCCTTGTGCTACCTCATGAATTCATAAACACTTACAAATTTTAATATCTCAAACTTTGATTGAAGCGGCACCACTTCTTGTGTTTACATAGGTGAAGATTTAATCAAGTCATTGATTTGGACTTACTTAGTTCTTAACCGAACTCTGTTTCCTCATTAAGAGTAATTTATACTCACCCTCTTTTCCTTAAGTACTATAATTTCTAGTACTTGTTAGCTGTCACAAACTATAACTTATTGTTACCTTTTAAACCCCTAGAATTGTTGAACAACAATAGAGGTAAGGTTTCTATTACTAGTGACATATCAAATTACCTTTAAACCCATAGCACTCGACGTGTTCATTATCATATCTCTCGAGAGTCCTTTAGTTAATGGGTCAGCAAGGTTGTCTTTGGACCTTACATAAACAACTATGATGATACCATCAGAAATTAGTTGTCTTATGTACTCATGTCTTAAAGCAATATTTCTAGATTTTCCATTGTAAATCTTGCTAAATGCCCTAGATATAGTTGCTTCACTATCACAGTGCAAAAGGACAGCTGGCATCGGTTGTGGCCACAATTTTATATCTAGCAATAAATTTCTTAGCCATTTTACCTCTTTGCCTGCAGCCGCTAAAGCAATAAACTCAGACTCCATAGTAGAGTGAGTTATACACGTCTGTTTCTTTGAAGCCCATGAAATAGCTCCTCTACCTAAAGTGAAAATCCAGCCAGACGTTGACTTGTTATCATTATCACTAGTTTTCCAACTAGCATCACAATATCCTTCTAATCCCGAAGGAAATCTTTTGTAAACTAACGCAAATGATTTTGTCCTTTTAAGATAACCAAGAACTCTTCCTATTGCTCTCTAATGATCAACTCCAGGATTATGTGTATATCTTTATAATTTACAAATAACATATGCAATATCTGGTCTAGTGCAATGCATTACATACATCAAGCTCCCAATTGCACTAGCATAATTTAATTGACTTACGGATCTTCCAGAATTTTCCGCCAGTTTATTAGAAACATCAAATGGAGTATTAAATTATTTTATACCCAAAAGACTAAACTTGGAAAGAACCTTGTCAATGTAGTGAGATTGGCATAAAGCAAAGCCCCCACTATATTTTTTAACTTTGATACCTAATATAGTATCAACTTCTCCCAACTCCTTCATTTTAAATTGAAAAGTTAAATACTTCTTAGTATCATTTATGCCTTGCATATTAGTTCCTATAATTAGCATGTCATCAACATAAAGACATACTATCACACCATAATCCTTTATGAATTTAGAGTAAATGCATCTATCAGCTCCATTATGTTTAAATCCATTTGACAATATAACATTATCAAATTTTTCATGCCACTGTTTCAGAGCTTGCTTTAATCTATACAATGATTTAACCAGTTTACAAACTTTCTTTTCATTTCCAAGAAGCACGAACCCTTCAGGTTGCTCCATATAGACTTCTTCATCAAGATCACCATTCAAGAATGCGGTTTTAACATCCATTTAATGGACATATAAGCCATAAATTGACGTTAAAGCAAACAACACCCTAATTGAAGTAATCCTGGCAACAAGAGCATATGTATCAAAATAATCTACTCTTTCCTTTTGTCTAAAACCTTTAGCAACTAGTCTTGCTTTGAAGGTTTGTAGAGATCCATCGGTATTGTATTTCCTTCTAAACACCCATTTTCATCTGATGGGTTTAGAATTAGGCGGTAAATCTGCCAATACCCATGTACCATTAGATAAAAGAGAATCCATTTCATCATTTATTACTTTTTTCCAGAAACTCGAATCTCTTGAGATCATTGCTTCTTTATAAGATTTAGGATCCTCTTCTAAATTTAAGATTATTGGTATTTTATTTAATACCCCATCCCTACTTCCTTCAACTAGAAAGACTAATGCTTGAGAATCAATAAAATCAAGATCTAAGCTCTTTTCTTTTCTAGCTCTCTGACTTCTCCTAGGTTCTGTAGGAGATTCACTTGCCTTTCTTTTAATTTTATTTGGAGAAGAGCTAAGGTCCAATCCAGTACTCGGAGTTACAGTAGTATCATCCCGAGTTACTGTATCATAATCATTGGTTTTTGTAGGATTACTCTGAGTTATAGTTGGAATTATATTTTCCGCATTATTGTGTGAAATCTTTGAATCACCAGTAAATTTAGATTCCAAGAACTCAACATCCTTAGATTCTATAATTACATTAGACTCAATATCTAATAATCTATATGCTTTTGAGTTCTCAACATAACCCACAAAAATACTTTTAATTCCTCCTGGTCCTAATTTTGTTCGTTTAGGATCATGAACCCTATAATAGGCTAAGCAACTCCATATCCTTAAGAATTTTAAGTTAGGCCTCCTTCTTTTCCATATCTCATATGGTGAAACCTTAAATTTCTTGGAAGGTATTCCGTTATGCACAAAACAAGCTGTTAATAAGGCTTCTCCCCATAAATTCATTGGTAATCTAGCATGCATTAACATAGCATTTATCATATCCACCAATGTTCTATTTTTCCTTTCAGCCATTTTTTTGTGGGGTATAAGGTGCACTAGCTTGGTGAATCAAACAATTTTCTTCACAAAATATTGAGAAATTATTGGAGAAGTATTCACTCCATCGATCACTTCGTAGGATTTTAATTTTCTTTTCCAATTGATTTTCAAGAAATGCTTTGTAACACTTAAATAAATCAAATGCTTGATCTTTTGTTCTCATTAAATAAACATATGTGAATCTAGAACGATTATCAATGAATGTAATAAAATATCTATTACCATTTCTAGTTAAATGTCCATTTAATTCACAAATGTCAGAATGCACAAGTCCTAGCAATTCTGTTGTTCTTTCATTACTAGGAAATGGTTTCTTAGTCATTTTGGCCCGTATACATATTTCATATTTCCCACCATGTTTAGTAACATTAGGTATCATCCCATGTTTAGACATATATTTTAGTGATCTAAAATTAACATGTGATAAACGAGCATGACATAAATCAAAAGATGACTTAATCATATAAATAGAAGCATCAACTTTATTAATACTTAGTTTAAACATGCCATCAAAAGAATAACCTTGTCCAACAAATACACCATTCTTAGAGAAAATAATCTTTTCTGCCTCTATGACAGCCTTAAAGCCTTTCTTACATAATAAATTGGCAGAAACTAAATTCTTTCTTACATCAGGAACATGAAAAACATTGATTAAAATTAACTTCTTTCCAGAAGTAAATTGTAGTTCAACTGTTCATTTTCCAAGAACTTTGGCAGTGTCATGATTCCCCATCAAAACATTCTCATCATTTGCTGCAACTTCATAATTTTTGAAGAAATTTTTATTGTTGCAAATGTGAACAGTAGCACCAGAATCATACCACCAATCTGCAGATATTTCACTTGTTGCCATATTGTATTCGGTTACCATACTAATATCCAATGTTTTAACCATAGCAATGATTTCTGAAGGAGATGCTTGATTTTTGATCATATTTGCCTTTTTCTGTCCAGCATTCCCCTATATGTTTAATTTCTTATAAAACCTGCATTCTTTCTTGAAATGGCCTTTTTTACCATAGAAGAAACAAGACTTGTTTTTCTTATTGTTAGAAGAATTCTCTTTTAAAACATCATCAAACTTTCTTTTGTTTCCAGCCTTGTTAGAATTTCCAGAATTATTGTTTGTTTTTCTAGACTCAACATTGTTCACCTTAGAACCAAATTCCAAAGCATATTTATTCTCACGAATTCTTGTTTCTTCTTCAATTCGAATATGCTTTATTAATTGGTCTATGGTGAAGTTTTAGAAGTATGTAATAACTTCTTTCTGTAGTCATTCCAAGTGGTTGGTAATTTTACAATTACAGCAGCCACTTGAAGAGATTCAGAAACATCCACTTTTAGATCTTTGAGTCTAGAAACCAACAATAATAATTCATCAACTTGATTCATGATATATTTACCATCTACCATTTGAAATTCAAAAAATTTCATACCCACAAATCTATCCGTGCCTTGTTTTTCAGAAGTATATTTATTTTCCAAAGCATTCCAAATTTCTTGTGGCAATTTAATTGGACGAAATAAATCATATAATCTATCAGAAAGAGAATTCAAGATAAAACCTGTACATCGCACTTCATCCTCTTCATGTTTCTTACGAGATGCCTTGATCTCATCAGTGTCTTCATCGGATGGTTCTGGAATTGCAGGAAGATCAGCACTCAACAAATAAGCAATTCCCAATTCTGTAAGAAGAAAAAACAACTTGTTTTTCCAGCGAGTAAAATTTATTCTCTTCTCTTCTATAAAGGCACTGGAAAATCAATTAGGAAAACTGGCCAATGATCAGAGTTACAGACCGCAAGGTACCATTCCTAGCAACACAAAACCAAATCCAAGAAACAGAGGGAAGTAGCAATGTCAAGCCATCACTTTGAAAAGCGGTTCCGAAATCAACAAAGATGTTGGAGTCAAGGCATCCACTGAGGAAGTTCCAAAAGAAAGCAGCGAAACAGATCCACAGATGGAGGAAAAAGAGGAAAAAGACAATGATCGATTTACTCCACCTCCACCTTTTCCACAACATCTCCAGAAACATAAACTAGACAAACAATTTGCTCGATTCCTGGAGATCTTCAAAAAGATGCATATTAGCATTCCATTTGCAGAAGCGTTAGAACAAATGCCCGGCTATGTCAAATTCATGAAAGATATTCTATCACGAAAGTGAAGATTGAGAGATTACGAGACGGTAGCATTGACAGAAGAATGCAGCGCCATTATTCATATGAAGCTTCCCCCAAAGTTGAAAGATCCTGGCAGTTTCACCATCCCTTGCACCATAGGAGAAAATTACTTCGGTAAGGCTTTGTGTGATTTAGGTGCTAGTATTAACTTGATGCCTTTGTCTATTTACAGGAAATTGCAGATTGGAAAAGCAAAGCCCACCTCAGTTATTCTGCAACTTGCTGATAGAACGCTCACATTTCCGAGAGGAGTAATGGAAGATATACTGGTCAAAGTCAAAAAATTCATTTTCCAAGCAGATTTAATTGTCCTTGACATGGAGGAAGACAAAGATGTACCCATCATTCTCGGGAGACCATTCTTGGATACAGGTCGAACCATAATTGATGTACAAAAAGGTGAACTAACTATGAGAGTGCAGGACCAAGAAATTACATTCAATATTTTCAAAGCCATGAAATTCCCGAATGACTAAAAGGAGGAGGAATGTTTCAGACTTGATGTAATAGATAGTATCATCCATAACACAGATGCAATGCAACTTTCCACTGACAAATTTGAAGCAAGGATCACCAACATGACTGAAAAAGAACTAGATGATGAAATTCTGGAATGTATCAACTATCTAGATGAAGCCTCTCGATTCAGATCAACACCACAAGTGGAAAGCTTGGAATTATCAAAAAATGAGCAAATCGAACCCTCGATTGAAGAACCACCGCAGCTTGAACTAAAGCCGCTTCCGAGCCATCTCAGGTATGCATATTTGGAAAACTCTCTGATTTACCTGTGATTATTTCGGTGTCACTAACATTGGCACAATAAGATAAGTTGTTGAGAGTGTTACGCAAGCACAAAAAAGCTATTGGATGGACTATAGCAGATATTCGAGGCATCAGTCCATCATTTTGCATGCATAAAATCTTGATAAATGATGAATACAAAGCCACAGTGGAGCATCAACAGAGACTAAATCCAATCATGAAATAAGTATTAAAGAAACAAATCATCAAATGGTTGGATGCCGACATCATATACCCCATCTCTGACAGCACTTGGGTGAGTCCTATGCAATGTGTACCCAAGAAATGAGGAATGACTGTAGTCACAAAGGAAAAGAACGAGCTGATTTCAATAAGAACAATGACTGGATGAAGAGTATGCATGGATTACAGGAAGCTGAACCAAGAAACAAGGAAGGATCATTTCCCACTACCATTCATTGAGTAGATATTAGAAAGACTGGCGGAACATGAATTCTACTATTTTCTGGACGGATACTCAGGATATAATCAGATTGCCATCGCCCTAGAAGATCAGGAGAAAACCACTTTTACATGCCCGTATGGTACTTTTGCTTTCCGCAAGATGCCATTTGGACTTTGTAATGCTCTTGCCATATTTCAACATTGCATGATGGCCATCTTTTCAGACATGATAGAACAAAGCATGGAAGTCTTCATGGATGACTTCTCAGTGTTTGGAGACTCGTTCGACCACTGCTTGCAAAATCTGGAAAAAAGTGCTATAAAAATGTGAAGATACCAACCTGGTACTCAACTAGAAGAAATGCCACTTCATGGTGCAGGAAGATATTGTATTGGGATATCGAATCTCACAGAAGGGAATCGAGGTAGACAAAGCAAAAATCAAGATGATAGAAAAATTACCTCCACCATCATCCATCAAAGGGATTTGAAGTTTTCTCGGGCATGCAGGATTTTACAGAAGATTTATCAAAGACTTCTCTAAGATTGCTAAACCTCTGTGCAATCTGCTCGAGAAAGACGTGTCTTTCAACTTCACCAAAGAATGCCACCATGCTTTCGAAATCTTGAAATAAAAGCTGGTCTCTGCCCCCATCATAGTAGCACCAGACTGGACGCTCCCATTTGAAGTGATGTGCGATGCTAGTGATTTTACTGTATGTGCAGTTTTGGGACAATGCAAAGGTAAAATTTTTCACATCATCTACTATGCCAGCAAAACTCTGAATAAAGCACAACTCAACTACACAACAACTGAAAAAAAAATTGCTCGCAGTTGTGTTTGATTTTGATAAATTATGCTCCTATGTTCTGGGTCCCAAAGTGGTGGTCTACACAGATCATTCAGCAATCAAATACCTGATCACGAAGAAAGATGCCAAGCCCAGATTTATCCATTGGGTGCTTCTACTATAAGAATTTGACATGGAGATTCGAGACATGAAATGGACAAAAAACCAAGTGGTAGATCATTGTCAAGGCTCGAAAATGGAGGAACAACTGGCAATGAACTGACAATCAAAGAAATTTTTCTAGATGAACAATTGTTTGCTGTCAAGTAGCAAAAATATTGGACAATTATGACCCATAGCGTCACTATTTGTACAGATCATGGTGTTGTTGTACAAATTAACTATGTGACAAGGAAATTGCACTCTTATCATTTGTGATTAGATCACCTTAGATGTATAAATGATGAGAGGTCCATATGATTAGTTCCTGGATTGAGATGATATGAGACAGTATCAGTCCACGAAGGATTAATCATTAAATATCCCTAGTCAGAGTATTATCGAGATAGGACATCGGTAATGCGTAAAAGACTAGTATCGAACTTGTGCGTGTTGTGAGGGCATAACGGCATAGTTCTCATATATTTAAGTATTTGATACTTATGCAAGTGCGGTAGGAGGTTGTGTTTCACCGATGGTACGGGAAACAGCTTCACTCTGGATAGACCCCCTCGGAATCCCATTGGTAGTATGACTATGTGTCTATGGGAGTCCGACATCATGGTAGGTGTATTTGGTCTTAACCTGAGACTTGCACCGCTAATACTTACGACAATCAATATACTTTAGTTGCGGTCATCCAGGGCTTTAACCGGTTCTGTGTACGTCAATGCTGGGTATATTAAGAATCGTAGAGTATTGGGTGTGATGTCAAGACGGAAGTATCACTCCAGTCATAGTGGAGATGATGTCACGCAGGATACGGTATTAGTGCTCTTAAGTGTTGCGCAACTATCGGGATATTATGACTAGGTCATGTATATCCGATTATAGAGACTAGTTACCAGACATCCGACAAGTGCTTCGTACGGGGCAGACACAATTCCAGCCCCAGGCCTAGCACGTGACCATCCGATACTGGATCGAAGTACACTATACGATGTATACTACGCCTGATATAGATCATATATTCCTGTAAAGATATTTCCGGAGAATTGGGTAGGCATGGCGCTTTGCTAGAAGCCAACCTTGTCTTGTGAATCGGTAAAACGTAGTACTTGGTACTTACGTGTTCGGATAGTCCGACGACTGTATTTACTGCCAACATATCCGGAGATCTCATGGGTCGCTTCCCAATGATTCACCAATGATGTATGACTCACACTTTAATTAATCTGGGATTAATTCGATGGGAGAGAAAATTAATCTGGCATTAATTATGGAGATATTTTATCTGGGATAAAATATCATCTAAAGAGAGAAAACGATTAATTTGGAATTAATCGGGTAAATTAATATATTCGATATATTAATCGAAATTGGATTTCGACGTGGAATTGAAATTGGATTTTAATTCAGGCGAACAAATTAATTTAGAATTAATTCGTTAGCGACGTGAATAGTGAATTCGCTAGGCGTAATCATTTAATTACGACGCAACGGAAAATTTACTAATTAGGAATTAGCGAACCCGAGCCCGAGAGTGATTGCGAGCGCATTCGCATTACGAATTCGAGTACGGCATGCAAGTCACATCAAGCGTCAAATCATTCGTCACATCGAGCGTCAAATCACTTATCACTTTGAGTGATGTGATTTGACAACTTGTCACTTTTTAAAGTGAGTTGATGTGAATAGTGATAGATAAGATGTGAATAGTTGATGTGTGTTGGTGGGAGACTTTAATGCCTTTTTATTTTGACTTTTTGAAAGAATAAATAAATGATAATTGATATATATTTTTGGAAAATATATAAAGAAAAGTCTTTACACATTTGGTAACTCAACCAAACACATTTCTTCTTCATCTTTCTCTCCACATCTCTCGGCCATGGAGGCCAAAATTCTTCTTTTGGGCTGCTGCATATGGCGCCATTTGGAGGATGGTTTTGAGGATTTTGTGGCAAAATCCAAGTGCTAGCACACTCCTTAGAGGCATACGAAGGTGTTAGGGAAACCCACCCACGAGCCGGGAATCAAACAACAAAGATTCAAAGCTCAAAATGTTGAAGCAAAACTGAAATTGAAGGCAGTGGACTGCTACTGTTTTGGCGTGAACCTTGGAGGGGAAATCAATTTTGTTCTTCATCAAATCGTCTCAACCGATCGATGTGAGTATTCCGCAACTTCTTCGATTTGTTTTCACACATTTTTCATGCTTGTTTGATGATCTTGGGACCTAATTAGAAACCAACAATGGTATCAGAGCCTAGGTTCAAGCATGAAATTTTAGGGCTTAAAATTGGGTAAAATGAATTTGAGCATGATTTTGTGAAATTGGATGATTGAGTATGCTTGAATGTTTAGGGTATTTTGTAATCTTGGATTTTTTGATTTTGATTCATTGGATGAATTAGAATCATATAGGATAATGTTAATTTGAAATTAATTGGATTGAATTTTGAATTGAACATAAATCCCCAAATTACTTACCTTGGCCGAATTGGATAAGCCCTATTTAGTCTTGGAATTTTGATTTTTTGGACATTGGATGTATTGGAAATCATTCGGGATATGGATTTAATATCGATTGTGAAATTAATTGGATTGAATTCGAATCGGATAAAAATCCCTTATCTTGGCCGAGACTTATAAGCATGTATAATGGGTTTGATTTTTCATCAAAGTATGTTGGACATGTGATGATGATAAAAGCATGATTAATTGAACAAAATTGTGTTTTAGAAATATTGATTTGGTTAATTAATCATGTTATACACTTTAGAATTAATTAGATTATGAAATTGGACTTTATAATTTAATTATTTGGGCCTTAAATTGGATTTGGGTCTTTTAAAGTTGTTATTGGGCTTTGTTGTACAAAGTTGGGTTTAGGAAAATTGGATTGGATCCAATTGGGCCCAAAACCACTTCCATAAAGCCCAAATGCGACTTATAAACCTTTAAAGTTTAATTGGGCCTAATGGGCCGAAATTGATTTATGGGCTTATGGGGTAACTCCTTGATTGGGCTTTGGTTTCCGAAGCCCACGCCTTAAAGAAATTAATTGAATGCCCATTGGACTTGAATTAAATTGACATTGGATGTTAATCGGGCTTTGAGACCCGTAGCGATTAAATTTGGAATTTAAGTCGTAAAAGGTTTATTAATAAAGTGTAATATTTAATTTAGAATTAAATAGTGAATTAGTATTAAATACATATTAAATTGGATTTAATGTTGTAGTTTAATTTAATTCGAGAATTCGTACTTTGAGTACTTATTCGCAAAACGAGTTTGACTCGCATAAAATCAAATCGTTGTTTGAACATTGGATGATCACTAATTATCAGATTAATTAATTTGATTAGATTGATTGATAACATGCTTGTGTGAATACATGGTTGTGATGAATGAATAATGTATATCAGATGGATATTAGTCGGGTGGGGGCAATTTTGGAAATTGTTGTAATAAATTTGATTTATTAAATTGGACCTGTGAGTCCAGCCTTATCACCTCTATTCTCTTTGTATTCTCTTCTCACCTATTCCCCTCAATGTAAATGAGGTTTCTTTAGAAGTGTAGTGTTACGGGTAGAAGTAATACAAGTGCTAGTTTGAGAGAGAAAGGGAAAGATTTGATCTAGGATCAATGTGTTAAGTATCCATCCACATATCATTATTATTTATTTTCATTCGCGCTTTATTATGTGTTTAGAATGCATTTTTAATGGTGTATGATGATGAGACCTTAACAAAGATAATAAATTGGTAGCCAATTTGCACGCGAAAAACCCTCACCAAATATCAAGCGTTTTTCCTTCCATTGAGTGATTCTTACTCAAGATCCGAGACTGGCATTGGGTTGTTGGCCAAAGTCAAGCCCCTTGTCCGTCGAAGATGTATTTGAATCACGAGAGTTTTGTTCCATATCGGTGTCTTGTCCAAGTTGTGGTTTGTTGGCCAAAGTCAAGACCACTTCTTGTCATTCAACATTGATTACGAAGCTTTCCATGGTCAATGGGTCGCGCTTGACTGGGATCACTAGGTTTGTTGTGCCAAAGCCAAGGCTTAGTTGATTCAGAGGAAAAAGGTTAGGGTATATATTGGATATATAGGCAGATATTGGATATATGTTTCGGACTTGGATGTCCAACTACCGGATCTAGGAATTGGATTGGATCCAATTGATCTTAGACATCTACCTAGTTAATTATCATACAATTTGTTGGCCAAAGTCAAGGTTGTGTGACATTTAACGGGATCCTAGCCCACTAGGAAACACGGTTTCCCGAGTACTCGACAGAAGGTTAGAGGCTCGCCGAAAAATAGTGGGAGGCAAGAGTTGAATTTGTAATATTCGTTCAATTACTCGCCATACGCGCTCAAACAAATATCATTCGTCAAATAAATTAAAAGTATTAGTTGGACTAATATTTAAAGTTGTTTTAATAAATATAGTTGGACTATATACAAACTGATTCAATAAATAGTTGATTTTATAATTGGATTATAGTAATCAATATAATTGAATTAAAATTATAGTTGATTAAATAGTTAGACTATTGTAATCATTATAATAAATAGTACCTGAAATAGATTGATTAAATAGTTGGACTATTGAAATCAATATAAAATTGAAAAATTGGACATTTAAAATATAATATGGGATTAAAATATTTTAAATGATTTAATTTTCAAAATGGGAATAATTTCAGGATGGTCCTGGAAATAAATAATAAGTTACTTTATTTGATAAAATAACCTATTATGCCTAAGCCCAGACTTAAGCAAATAAGTAGAACATAATCTTTGGAAGATTTATGTGATGATGACTTTAGTGCTTAATTCGATATACTTGTCATAAATCTATGTTTAGATTTAAAGAAGTATTAAAATTGCAATTAATAATTCTTGGAGAATTAATGACTATTCTCAAGGAGATAAAGTCAAACTTTGCAATTAGGTAGGTAGCGCAAGGCGCACCTTACTTTGATATTTTAGAAACCCAAGGCTTGGCCAAAGGCTTCTGAAATATTGAAAAGGGTAAAGGCAAAATCATTATAATCTTCTGGGAAGATATAGGACATATCCTAAAGTGACTGCCGTTTGGATATGGCAGACACGAAGGAATTAAAGAAAGGGCAAGGCTCTGACTTTAAGAATGTTTGTCAAAATTATGTCCATTACTAGTATTAAAATTGGATTTTAAAATACTTAGTGTGGTACATAAAATATATGTATTGATGTTCAGAATCTGCTGTGAGCAGGATACTGACTTCAAGCTGAGATTAATCTGCAAATCGGAAACGGGACGAAAGTCGCTGTTTCGACCGTAGATACCTAAGTTTATGAACTACCCTTCGGGTGTGTACTTAAATTAGGAACTGTTATAATGTAACTAGTTTGACTAGAAACATTATCTTTATATCAGTGTTTAATCCGTTACGGATAAACCTTTATATTCTAGAACACTAAAGTGTTTCATTATATAAAGATGATATTGAGATAAACACATTAGATGTGAATAACAGTATTTATATTTTGAATATAAATAAATCTCAAACATATAACATGACAAACAAAATAGCTCTAACTGATTTGATTAGAAGATACTTATTGTGGCATTGTTGTCTAGGACACAATTAAACGAGACTCGCATATCCACACTTTTGAAGAGTGGGTACTAGGACTGATTTGACTATTCAAATAAAGTCTACAAATCTAGTTTATTAGGTAAAGTACCTAAAACACTATTTACTTGGTAATAGTGTAAGTGCCACCGATCTGTTAACCCTATTCATGGTGAAGTTAGTGGGCCCATTTCTAGCTAGGCTAGATGTGAATATAAATATTTCGTGACCTTAACGGATGTGGCATCACGTTATGGTTATGTGTTTCTTTTGAAGAACACAAATCGGAAACTTTTGGAGTTTCGACACAAAATAGACAGACAGATCGGCTATAGTATTATACCGTCACGGTAAGACCGTAATAGAAAATACATAAGCAATAATTTTCATAAATACTTGAAAGAGTATAGTATTCTTTCAATGAGGACTCCTTCAGGAACACATCAGTTTGGCAGTGGGTCCGAACAGAGAAATCGAATTTTGTTGGACATGATAAGGTTCATCATGAGTCGCTCTGAGCTACCAATTTTTCCTTCAACAGGATACGCATTAACAGTGCAAAACTTATTTAGAATAAGGTTCCATAATAATCTGTTTGACAGAATTCATATTAGATATGAACAGGAAAGAAACAGGGTTTCACACTCCTGAAGATTTGGGAATGCAAGGCATATGTTTGGATGATACCAAACTAGAACCCAAATCGGATAAGTGCCAAATGTACGTTATCCTAGGGAAAACCATAAGTATAATAATTATACATCTCACATGAGAAAAATGTGATTGTTGCTCGCCATGCGGTTTTCCTAAGAGGAATACCGATATGCAGTGGTAAGTGGGAGGATGGTAAAACTCGATGAAAATCGTAGTGATATTGTTCAAGGCACGAAGTCCTTAATGGAACACAAACAGTTCATCAAGGATGAATCTGTACCATTAATCTTCGAATACACAAGAACTGCGTAGATCGGAGAGAATCAGAAAATAACCTGGGGTATGGGTTTCTGATCTCACCTCATAAAGATGTCAATCTTGTTGAGGTATACCAACCGACTACGTTTGAGGAAGTGATACAAGGTATCGACTCCCGTTATGGCAAGGTGCCATGAGTCCGAAATGGATTCCATGTATAAACAACTATGTTTGGATACTGGTTGAAGTACTGCAAGGTATTGTGCCTATTGGTACTGTACAAGTCTTCAAGGAAGACATACATGGATGACAACATACCAACGTACAAAGCTAGGCTTGTGACGGAAAGGTATCGTTATCAACATTGTGTTGATTACGGTTCAACCTTTTACTTGTTGCCACACTAAATCCTTTTGGATAATTCTTGCTGTAGCTGCACGTTTCATTTATGAAATGTGTCAGTTAGAAGTCAAAATCGCTTTCCTGAAAAGGAAACCTTTTGGAGGACAGTTATAACATCCTGGCGATTTTGTCATACCAAAACCAGCAAACTAGGTTTGCAGGTTATTCAATCCATGTTTGGATTGAAGCAAGCATTAGGTTCTTGGAATTATCATTTTGATGTAATCATAAATGGTTTATGATTTAATTCAAATCGAAATAATTCTTGTGTGTATAATGAGGTTAGTGGGAGCGCACTGATAATAAATGTCCTGTATAAAATAATGATAATATATGTCATTTCTTGAAAATGATATTCCCATAAAATAATCGATGAAAGCTTGGCTTTCATGAAAATTCTCCGTAGAATTCTTGGGAGTAACAACCTTTATTCTAGGAATAAAGATCTACTGGGATAGATTTAAAGTTGTTAACACTCTCTGAGAAATTGTACATTGAAAAATGTATGTGACCTGGTGTCTCATACGCTTTGAGCATATGGAGTCACAATGAGGCCAATCTGAGTGAAAGTCACTGGATTGATATTAAGAACATACTTAGTATCTTAGAGAACTAAGGATGTTGTCTTAAAGAAAGGAGATGGAGAACTTGAAGTGACTGGGATCACTGCTGCAAGTTTCCGAACCGATGAAAACAACGGTACTATAAAGTTTGAATAACGGAACAGTGAGCTGGAAATCTTCCAAGCAAGATACTGTTACCGAATAAACAACAAATGCGGATAATTGCTGCAGCTAAGGTAGCAATAGAAGCCATTTGGGTCGATAATAAATCTAATTGGATTAGATATAGTTCTGTTAGTAGCTGAGCTAGGCGTCATCACAGGCTAAAGAATTAATGG
The DNA here is from genome assembly GCA_019454045.1 of Zanthoxylum bungeanum. Taxonomy (NCBI): domain Eukaryota; kingdom Viridiplantae; phylum Streptophyta; class Magnoliopsida; order Sapindales; family Rutaceae; genus Zanthoxylum; species Zanthoxylum bungeanum. The sequence continues at coordinate 21,805 of SKCR01048077.1, forward strand.
TCTCATCAACGATCCAGATATATACTTCGATATTCATCTGATTCGTTTGGATCATACATCATGGCGATGGGATGATCGTATAAATTGCGTCAGACGATAATCATGCAAATCCGCTGACGAAAACCTTTTCTCAGCAATTTGAGCGAACCGTACATAGTTCGGGTGTTAGACACTCGAGTGACTGGCTATAGGCCAAGTGGGAGATTGTTGGACAATTATGACCCATAGCGTCACTATTTGTACAGATCATGGTGTTGTTGTACAAATTAACTATGTGACAAGGAAATTGCACTCTTATCATTTGTGATTAGATCACCTTAGATGTATAAATGATGAGAGGTCCATATGATTAGTTCCTGGATTGAGATGATCTGAGACAGTATCAGTCCACGAAGGATTAATCATTAAATATCCCTAGTCAGAGTATTATCGAGATAGGACATCGGTAATGCGTAAAAGACTAGTATCACACTTGTGCGCATTGTGAGGGCACAACGACATAGTTCTCATATATTTAAGTATTGGATACTTATGCAAGTGCGGTAGGAGGTTGTGTTTCACCGATGGTACGGGAAACAGCTTCGCTCTGGATAGACCCCCTTGGAATCCCATTGGTAGTATGACTATGTGTCTATGGGAGTCCGACATCAGGGTAGGTGAATTTGGTCTTAACCTGAGACTTGCACCGCTAATACTTATGACAATCAATATACTTTAGTTGCGGTCGTCCAGGGCTTTAACCGGTTCTGTATACGCCAATGCTGGGTATATTGAGAATCGTAGAGTATTGGGTGTGATGTCAAGATGGAAGTATCACTCCAGTCATAGTGGAGATGATGTCACGCAGGATACGGTATTAGTGCTCTTAAGTGTTGCGCAACCATCGGGATATTATGACTAGGTCATGTATATCCGATTATAGAGACTAGTTACTAGACATCCGACAAGTGCTTCGTACGGGGCATACACAATTCCAGCCCCAGGCCTAGCACGTGACCATCCGATACTGGATTGAAGTACACTATACGATGTATACTACGCCTGATATAGATCATATATTCCTGTAAGGATATTTTCGGAGAATTGGGTAGGCATGGCGCTTTGCTAGACTTGTCTTGTGAATCGGTAAAACGTAGTACTTCGTACTTACGTGTTCAGATAGTCCGACGACTGTATTTACTGCCAACATATCCGGAGATCTCATGGGTCGCTTCTTAATGATTCACCAATGATGTATGACTCACACTTTAATTAATCTGGGATTAATTCGATGAGAGAGAAAATTAATATGGCATTAATTATGGAGATATTTTATCTGGGATAAAATATCGTCTAAAGAGAGAAAACGATTAATTTGGAATTAATCGGGTAAATTAATATATTCGATATATTAATCGAAATTGGATTTCGATGCGGAATTGAAATTGGATTTTAATTCGGGCGAACAAATTAATTTAGAATTAATTCGTTAGCGACGTGAATAGTGAATTCGCTAGGCGTAATCATTTAATTACGACGCAACGGAAAATTCGCTAATTAGGAATTAGCGAACCCGAGCCCGAGAGTGATTGCGAGCACATTCGCATTTCGAATTCGAGTACGGCATGCAAGTCACATCAAGCGTCAAATCATTCGTCACATCGAGCGTCAAATCACTTGTCACTTTGAGTGATATGATTTGACAACTTGTCACTTTTTAAAGTGAGTTGATGTGAATAGTGATAGATAAGATGTGAATAGTTGATGTGTGTTGGTGGGAGACTTTAATGCCTTTTTATTTTGACTTTTTGAAAGAATAAATAAATGGTAATTGATATATATTTTTGGAAAATATATAAAGAAAAGTCTTTACACATTTGGTAACTCAACCAAACACATTTCTTCTTCATCTTTCTCTCCACATCTCTCGGCCATGGAGGCCAAAATTCTTCTTTTGAGTTGCTGCTTATGGCGCCATTTGGAGGATGGTTTTGAGGATTTTGTGGCAAAGTCCAAGTGCTAGCACACTCCTTAGAGGCATACGAAGGTGTTAGGGAAACCCACCCACGAGCCGGGAATCAAACAACGAAGATTCGAAGCTCAAAATGTTGAAGCAAAACTGAAATTGAAGGCAGTGGACTGCTACTGTTTTGGCGTGAACCTTGGAGGGGAAATCAATTTTGTTCTTCATCAAATCGTCTCAACCGATCGATGTGAGTATTCCGCAACTTCTTCGATTTGTTTTCACACATTTTTCATGCTTGTTTGATGATCTTGGGACCTAATTAGAAACCAACAAAAAAGTCCCATGGTATGCTGACTATGTAAACTACATAGTATATGGGAAATGGCCGTTGGAATGGGCACATCAGCAACAAAAGAAATTCTTCAAAAATTTCAAGCATTATTTCTGGGATGAGCCGTGCCTATTCAAACATTATGATGATCGATTATTACAGTGTTTTGTACCACAATATGAGGTTAATAGTGTCCTGCAGCATTGTCATTCATCACCATACGGTAGACACTTCAGTGGAGATAAAACTGCAGCCAAAGTCCTACAATCAGGTTTGTTCTGGCCCACATTGTTTAAAGATGCTTACTTATTCGTTCTTCAATGTGACAGGTGACAAAGAACATGAAATATTTCAAGGAGAAATGAAGGACCTCTTTAAAGCATTCTCGAAGTGGAGATATTTGATGTATGGTGGTTTGATTTTATGAGACCATTTATTCCATCATTTGGAAACATTTACATTCTGGTTGCAGTAAACTACGTCTCCAAATGGGTTGAAGCAACAACATTTCCATCAAATGATTCAAAAGTGGTGTTAAAATTCCTTAAAAATAATATTTTCACCCACTTCGAAACACATCGGGCTATCATTAGTGATGGTGGCACACACTTATGCAACAGATACTTTGATGCACTCCTATCTAAATATGAAGTTACACACAAAGTTGTCACTGCTTACCATCAGCAGTCAAGTGGGCAGGTTGAAGTTTCAAATAGAGAGATCAAAAGAATCTTGAAGAGAATCATTGGATTAACAAGGAATGACTGGTCTACAAAACTAGATGACACATTATAGGCCTTTCGGACAGCTTACAAGACACCCATTGGTATGTCTCCATATTGAATGGTGTTTGGGAAAACATGTCATCTGCCTGTGGAGCTTGAACATAAAATGTATTGGGCACTGAAGAAGTTAAATCTTGATCTACAAGCAGCAGGAGAGAAACGACTCCACCAACTCAACGAGTTGGATGAATTTTTCCTTCATGTTTATGAGAATGGAAAACTGTACAATGAAAAGACTAAGAATAGGCATGATAAAAAAATAGTGCGAATACAACTGGAACTAGGGCGGTATGTGTTGTTATATAATGTAAGGTTGAAACTTTTCTTTAGAAAGCTGAAATCAAAGTGGTCAGGTCCATTTGTGATTACTCAGGTGTTACCCTACATAGTAGTTGAGATATACAACCCCAACTCCAACAACACATTCAGGGTAAACATCCAACATGTCAAGCACTACTGGGGAGAATCCATAGAGCGACAAAAAGAGAGTCTCACACTGACAGATCCAGCCTTACGTTCAGGCAGTCATGTCTAGCTGATGACGTTAAACTTAGAGCTAGCATGGAGGCAACCCATGAAATTTGTGTATATATTGAGATTGATGTGTTTTATTTTTGTGTGTTTAATTTTTGTAGGAAAAGTCACAGACAGAATGGAAGACGTTCTCACAAATCATCACAAGCATTTTCCTTTTCTCCCTCAAAACTCTCCGATGAAAGTTTACAAAGCACGCGTTGAAAGGTAGACTTCGGATGATCAAATATAGACCCAACCAAGGTTCCGGTTCCGAATTGGAACTGAAACCGGACCGATTCGGTTATGGTTCTTACCATAACTGAACTGGTTGGAACCCCTGGGATCGTTTGGTTCCAACATTTCCAACCGAAACCGTAAGGTTCTTGTTGGAACCGGATGGAACCTTAGCCATTGGGGGGCCAGCCCAACGGCTAGTAGCCGTTGGGCTGGGGGAGGGAGCAACGGCTCCCTGCCCCAACGTCCAAATTTTTTTTTGGGATTTCCCAAATTACCCCTAATAACAGTAATAAAATGGCTAATTTTAGGGGCATTTTAGGTATCACAAAAATATTCTTCAAATGTATAAATATGGGTGATTTTTAATTATTTCAACACACCAATTTCTCAATTCTCAATTCTCTCAATTCCTAAAATTCTCTTATTCTCAATTCTTTCATTTACAATTACAAATTACAAGTTATCATTCTCAATTCTCTAAATCTTTAAAAATTATTAAACAACAAATGGTAAGCTCATCTGAGAACACAATATCAAATGTGTCAACCCAAGAGAGCGACTCTAGTATCGGTTCACGGAGAAGAGAAGTTAAGTCTCGTTCATCGGATGTTTTCAAAATTCATTTTCATTTAGACGATACTGATGAAGGTTCAAGAGCAGTATGCAATCATTGTGGGGTTTCTTACAAATTTTCTGGTGGATATGACAATATGATCAAACACCTGGAAAAACTTCATCCGGTTGAACTTGGATTTGATACGACGAAAACTCAAATGGCCAAGTACGCATCATCTAGTAGAGGTACGAGTGTTTTAGATTTATTTAAATATTATGAGGCTAAAAATAGAAAAGAATTTGCTAAATTAACTTGTATGTCACATCTTTCTTTAAGTTTTGGTGAAAAAATTACTTTTAATAATTACATTCAAAATGCTTTAAATCCTGTTGCATGTAGAATGACTAGAAATACAACAAATGCAAAATTTTTAAATTAAACAAAGATGATAAAATTATTTTAAATGAAACATTTAGAGATATTAAATGGCGTCTATCTATTTATTTTGATATTTGGAGTGACCATTGGCGAACACACTCATACATGGGTGTGACTTGTCATTGGATTGATGCATCATGGAACATGAAAAAACGGCTTATTGCATTTAGAGTTTTAGATGAACAACATACTGCACAAAATATTTATAGAATGATGAAAGTAATTTTTGATGAATATGGTTTATTAGGTAAAATTTTAACAGTTGGATTTGAAGACTTGTTCGATAATGCATCTGTAAGTGCAAGCGGAACTGGAGGTGAAGATCAACAGACACTGATGATGATTGATAATTAAATATTTAAATAATTATAAAATTACAATGGAGGGAAATATCTTTAAAATGTAATGGAACTACGTGAATTTTGATTCCTCTCACCCTTGAAGGATACATAGGCAACTTAAGATTTTTAAAAATTTAAGTTCAAGCTCTTTAATTTAATTTTTTTAGATAAGAATTTTATTTGTAATTTAATGTAATTATGTCATATAAGTTTATTATATGAATTCAAATTCATAATTTTAAATTATATTATTTTATCAATCTCAATTTTTTATTTTCAATAAAGCAAAAAAAACCAAAATGAACCGGAACCAGAACTGAATGGTTCGGTTCTGGTTCCGGTTACAGTTACACACTCGTGGAACATGGAACTGTTCAGTTCAGTTTCGGTTCGGAACCGAACCAAACCGTCAGTCAGGTCAATCAAAGGTATTCATAGTGATATATGTTGGATAATTGAAGCACGAGTCCAATTGGCAGATGAGTCATTTGACTCTTTTATTTCATTTTTGCCTGGTTTAAGAAAAAAAACCTATGCTAAGAAAAATAAATAGCTACAAGATTATGTGTTTGTTATAAATGTGCACGATGTACATGTAATACTCGTTGTTATTCTTTAGGAATGGTGTTTGATAATCGCAAAAATAAAATAAAATTCATTAGAGATTGTATGAGTAAGTAGTCTTTAGATGACATATCATTGACTATTGAGACGCATCCTAGTGGATATGTGTATCACACAATTCGCATGTTACGTACACAATTTTGAAAAGAAAGACAACAATTAAGTCTTGGGAATCTGACTTTAAAAGACCATGTTTGACAATTTATAAGAAAATTGGATGGGAAGTTTGTCCCTGACACATAGATGGCATTCAAGCCGTTAATTTCTGTACATATTATTATCTCTTTGTATTTAACTAATAATTATGATTTATTTTGTTATTTTATTTTTTCTGACAGGATCCAGACTTTTTGACTTTCACGTTTTATTTTACTGTTTAGCTAATAATTGTCATTTGGTAGATATTAGTGTTATCATTACTCACCCTTTTTCAAGATAATGAATTTCCCTCCACAATAGAGTAGCTCTCAACCTTTTCTCTACCAAGATATCTCTCCAATCCCTTTATTCGGCAGGTAAAGTTAGGATTGCTTTAGTGTTGGAAATGGTTTGACTCGATGTATCAAACGACCTATTTCTCAAAGGATCTGAAAAAATGAATATAAGGTCAGCCTTATTAATAGCCTATTTTGGGATTCGACCAGCTCCAACCGACCCAAAAATACCCTCACCCCTCACAAAGAAGTAATCAAACTGCCAATTTCCCCTATCATTCTTTAGAAGTCCAGTGACTAAATGTTTCTTCCTCTGTCGAAGAAACAAGGTATATCTTCTCTTCTCAGTCAAATGTTCCTGTAAGTAGTTAGTGGACAGAACGTCCTTCACCTCAAAGAACACTCCTAATTCGAAAGCAATGCATTCAATCGACAATAGAATCCTCCAAGCATTAGACATCAATTGAGAATGAGCAATTTGAAAGTGGTCTAGGACCTCCCAAACTAATCTTGGTATGGGGAACCTCAATCCATCTGCAAAGGGCCGCTCATAGAACCCAATCCATCCTGGAACTTTATAATCTATCATTTCACTCGACAAGGGTAATCTCACTTCTATTGAGTCCAAAAACCTATATTTGAATCTGATTTCCATCAGAGTTCTTTCTATCACACGACTGGTAGGGTTTTTGGCTAACAGGTTTGGTTGTTCACTAGTACTGGGGTTTTCACTCGACTCCCCAATTGCAGGTAAGGTCCTAAGTGGTATAGCTTCAATAAGAACCTCTTGGGATAACTCATCTATAGTTATTAACCTTGTCTCTATCAAATCCATATACGACCAATCTTTATACATTTCATCCTCATGTGTCTCAGTCGAAGATGATTCGACAAACTTATATATCTTAGCTCCTAGGCTGCCTAAGTAATCTTCACTCGACATTCTCCAAATAGTAAGCATATAAACACTACAATCCTTAAAAATCTATTCCCCTAAAGATCAAAACCTTCAAACATAACTTCGACAATAAATCTATAGTTTGAAAGATCAAATAGCCTATTTTGGTTAAGAACAGCTTGAATCTACACTATGAATGTTTAAAGATTAATGAAGAACAAGAGATGGGTTTTTGAAGAATACCTTGAAGGCTTGAGAGTTCTCCCAACTTGATCTCTGAAGTGAAATTTTGAGAATGAAGCAAATGAACACTCGAAGCTCTCTTATACACCTTTCCCTTTTGGCGCCTCAAATTCCCGCCAAACACTCCTCGTACCTTGCGCTAGGGTTGCATTAAATTGCTAGAGAGAAACCTAGAAGCAATCCTACTATCGAATGGGAAATGACATAAAAGGCTTGAGAAGAAGAATGGAGTCATTCGACATAACACACTTGGAAGTCTTGGTTTAAAGAACATTCTCATCATACGACATGTTGAGTGAAATTACTTCTGATTAGATTAGTATAGAAAAAATAAGAGCCCGGTCAATGCAAAATAATTTTTATTATGTTATATGTATGTTTATTTCGAATTGTTTGAATAACATGTCATATAGCCTAGGGTGCCCACTCGTGCATTTACTTGCAATAACATGTCATAGATGCATTATCATTATAGACATAAAATTATGATTTTATGTAATTTAAAATGTTTAAGTTAGAAAATGATATGCATTGAAATCATTAATTAGATTAATGGGATTAAGTGTCTAAACTTGAATTCTAATATATTGGACTTAATTGGTGCATAATAAATTCCATTGGTATGTAGGATGGAAACCCGGATATAAATTTCATAGCCGATTCCGTATGGACGGAAATGTGGTCTGCACTCGGGATACAATTCCACGTACCATTGGATTTTATGACGCATTAAGATTTATTAAAATGTTTAATTAAAATTTTGACCATTTAGAATTCTATGGTTTTAAACCTTTAAGTGCTTAGTATTTTAAGAGTTAAGATATTGTAGCTCACTTATGCCACTCTAATTAAATAGTTTAATAGAGTATAATTATTAGTAGAGACTAATAGGATATTAGTGACACAATTTTAATAGTTAAAATTGATTAGCTCACTTATGACAAACTAGTGTAAATAAATTATGCTTTAGCCGCCATAAGTTTATCCACACTAGTTAGGATAAAATATTAGATATTTTAGATAGAAACCTTAAGTTTAAAATAGTGAGTGTGAGAGGGATATACGACAGTACATCCCGCGATCTCCGTTGTTAGTCCAAAAATGTGAGATTCAAAAGGCGCCTCGAGACGGCTTTGTTTTCGTCCCCCTACGGATGGTGTCCATTTTGGGTCAATATCAAGTTTGGGTTCCGAAAGGATAGAGATTCTAGATGTATCTTGTGAACTGACCTACCCTACGGCGGCACTTCACTCGTTAAGTCAAAGAATCCTGAAACGGCGGGTTACACTCACAAAGGAATAATTAACTGTTAATGAAATTCCTTGATCAAATAAAACGGTAGTTGTTTAATATAGGAATAAGAGTTATTCCCGCATATATTAAAACAGCTGAGATTGTCTCAATCTATCATGCGAGTACTTGACCTACCCTACGGCGGCACTTACTTGTAGGATGATAGATCTCCGTGGCATAGTAATTCTTTTAGGTTTCTTATTCATTATTCATGGTTCATGCATCATGTTTAATTTTATGCCGAAATTCTTTGATGATTTTAATATGCGATGAATGAATGTTAAATGCATGTTTATTTTATTTTCAGCCATGGTTTCTCCAATTATTTACATTCTCTCAAATGATAAGTTGACCGGAGAAAATTATGTAAAATGGAAAAGTAACATGAACGCTATCATGGTCTGTGAAGACCTAAAGTTTGTCCTGACGGAGGAACGTCCTCCTGAGCCGGCCAGAAATGATGGCCAAGCTGTGCGCGATACCTATCAAAAATGGGTCGCAGCAAATGAGAAAGCTCGCTGCTACTTGCTAGCAGGGATGTCCGAGGTTCTTGCTGCAAAGCACGAACCTATGGCTCTAGCATCTCAGGTGATGGAGTCATTGCAGGGCATGTTTGGGCAGCCTTCGGAGCGTCAACGCCATCGTCAACAAAAGTTGACAAATACATAGCAACTTCGACATCTGATAGTCAGATACTTCTAAGTCAGAATGATCTACCACCCAGACGTAGTGGGAGGGTTGTACGACAACCTGATCGCTACTTAAGGGTTGGAGAGGCACAAGTTGTCGCCTCCAGCGATGGTGTAGATGATCCATTGACCTACAGTAGTGCAATGGATGATCCTGACAAAGAAGAATGGCTCAAAGCCATGAACCTGGAGATGGAGTCGATGTACTCCGACTCAATCTGGGAACTTGTAGACCAACCTGATGGAGTGAAACCCATAGGTTGCAAGTGGATCTACAAGAGGAAGAGAATACAAAGAGTATTACTTCTAGATCAAATCTCTCCATTTCTTCTCTCCTGCTAGCACATGTATTACTTCTACTTTTTACACTACACTTCTAAAGAAACCTCATTTACATTGAGGGGAATAGGTGAGAAGAGAATACAAATAGTAAGGAGGTAATAGGCTGGACACGCAGGTCCAATTAATAAATTCTAAATTTATTACAACAATTTCTAAAATTGCCCCACCCATCTAATATCCATCTGATATACATTATTCATGCATCGCAACCATGTATTCACACAAGCATGTTATCAATCAATCTAATCAAATTAATTAATCTGATAATTAATGACCATCCAATGTTCAAACAACGATTTGATTTTGCGCGAGTCAAACTCGTTTTGCGAATAAGTACTCAAAGTATGAATTCTCGAATTAAATTAAACTACATAATTAAATCCAATTCAATTTTTTTTTAATTCTAATTCACTATTTAATTCCAAATTAAATACTACACTTTATTAACGAACATTTATGACTTAAATTCCAAATGTTGGAGTTCTACGGTCCCGAGGATCGAATAATAAGCAAGAAACGCATGTGAATACAATCAACGAAGTTGTGGAATACTTACATCGATCGGTTGAGCGACGCGGTGGACAATAAAAATCAATTTTCTGCTCCTCCAAGGCTCGGCAGTGAGCTGTATTTTGATGCTCCATTTTTTGCTTCAATCTTCCTTCAAGCTCCAAGCCTTGGTTGATGATTCCAAGCTCACGGGTGGGTTTCCCTATCACCTTCGCATGTCTCTTTGAGTGCTAGCTCTTGATGTTTTTGCCACAAAACATCACACTTTGCTTCCCCTAGCTCACGGCAGTGAGCAAACCAGAAGATAAAAATGGCAGCCCCTTGGGCGTGTGAGAAGAGAGAAGGAAGAGAGAGTTGTGGTTGGTTGGAGGAAAAATGTATCTAATACACATTTAATTAATTTTCAAAAATCAATTAAATGATTTACCAATTTTCTTTCCAAAAGTCAAATGGCAATTAATTGCTTCCAACAACCCACATCAACTATTCACATAACACAATCAATCAATGTGATAAGTTGTCACATCACTCAAAGTGACTAATGATTTGACGCTTGATGCGACTAGCGATTGACGCTTGACGTGACTTGCGTGCCGCACTCGAATTCGAAATGTGAATGCTCTCGCAAACACTCGCGGGCTCAGGTTCGCTTATTCCAAATTAACAAATTTCTCGTTGCAACGTAATTAAATGATTATGCCTAGCGAAATCACTATTCACGTCGCTAACGAATTAATTCTAAATTAACTCGTTCGCCGAATTAAAATCTAATTTTAATTCCGCGTCAAAATCCAATTTCGTATAATATATCGAATATATTATTTTATCGATTAATTCTAAATTAATCGTTATCTCTCTTTAAATGATATTTTATCCCAGATAAAATATCTCCGCAATTAATCCCAGATTAATTTTCTCTCTCTTCTAATTAATCCCAGATTAATTAAAGTGCGAGTCATACGTCATCGGTGAATCTTCGGGAAGCGACCCATAAGATCCCTGGATATGTTGGCAGTATATTCGGTCGTCGGACTATCCGAACACGTAAGTACCTAGTACTACGTTTTTACCGATTTACAAGACAAGGTTGGCTTCTAGCAAAGCGACATGCCTACCCAATTCTCCAGAAACATGCTTACAGGAATAAGCGATCTATATCAGGTGTAGTATACGTAGTATTGTGTATTTCGATCCAGTATCAGATGATCACATGCAAGGCCTGGGGCTGGTACAGTGTCTGCCCCGTACGAAGCATATATCGGATCACTAGCAACTAGTCTCTTTATTATCGGATAATCATGACCAAGTCATATTATCCCGATGTTTGCAACCCTTTAGAGAACCAGCTCTGTATCCCTGCGCGATCATCATCTCTGTATGACTGGAGTGATACTTTCGTCTTGACATCACACCCAACACATTACGATTCTCAATATACCCAGCAGAGGCGTACACAGAACCTGTTAAAGCCATGGACGACCAAAACCAAAGTATATTGATTGTCAAAATTATTAGCGGTGCAAGTCTCAGGTTAAGACCAAATACACCTACCCTGATTTCAGACTTCCATAGACACATAGTCATACTACCAATGGAATTCTGAGGGGGTCTATCCAGAGCGAAGCTGTTTCCCGTACCATCAGTAAACAAAACCTCCTATTACACTTGCATGATTTCAGACGTCCTTATGATTTGTTCCTGGATTGAGAATGATATGAGACAGTATCAGTCCACGAATGATAAATCATTAAATATCCATAGTCAGAGTATTATCGAGATTGGACATCGATAAATGCGTAAAAGACTATTATTACACTTGTGTGCTTTGTCAGGGCACAAACGGCATAGTTCTCATATATTTAGGTATAGGATACTCATGCAAGTGTAATAGGAGTTTGTGTTTACTGATGGTACGGGAAACAGCTTCGCTCTGGATAGACCCCCTCGGAATTCCATTGGTAGTATGACTATGTGTCTATGGAAGTCCGAAATCAGGGTAGGTGTATTTGGTCTTAACCTGAGACTTGCACCGCTAATACTTGCGACAATCAATATACTTTGGTTTTAGTCGTCCAGGGCTTTAACAGGTTCTGTGTACGCCTCTGCTAGGTATATTGAGAATCGTAGTTTGTTGGGTGTGGTGTCAAGACGGAAGTATCACTCCAGTCATATGGAGATGATGATCGCGCATGGATACAGAACTGGTTCTCTAAAGGGTTTCAACCATCGGGATAATATGACTTGGTCATGATTATCCGATAATAAAGAGACTAGTTGCTAGTAATCCGATATATGCTTCGTACGGGGCAGATACTGTACCAGCCTCAGGCCTTGCATGTGATCATCCGATACTGGATCGAAATACACAATACTACGTTTACTACGCCTGATATAGATCGCTTATTCCTGTAAGCATGTTTCTGGAGAATTGGGTAGGCATGGCGCTTTGCTAGAAGCCAACCTTGTCTTGTAAATCGGTATAAACGTAGTACTAGGTACTTACATGTTCGGATAGTCCGACGACCGTATTTACTACCAACATATCTGGGGATCTCATGGGTCGCTTCCCGCAGATTCACCGATGACGTATGACTCGCACTTTAATTAATTTGGGATTAATTAGATGATAGAGAAAATTAATCTGGGATTAATTACGGAGATATTTTATCTGGGATAAAATATCATTTAAAAGAGAGATAACGATTAATTTGGAATTAATCGATAAAATAATATATTTGATATATTATACGAAATTAGATTTCGACGCGGAATTGAAATTAGATTTTAATTCGGGCGAACGAGTTAATTTAGAATTAATTCGTTAGCGATGTGAATAGTGATTTCGCTAGGCGTAATCATTTAATTACGTCGCAACGGAAAATTCGTTAATTTGGAATTAGCGAACCCGAGCCCGAGATTGTTTGTGAGCGCATTTGTATTTCAAATTCGAGTGCGGCACGCAAGTCAAATCAAGCGTCAAATCATTAGTCGCATCAAGCGTCAAATCATTAGTCACTTTGAGTGATGTGACAACTTGTCACTTGATTTGATTGATTGATGGATTGATGGTGGTAGTTGGCAAGCATTTAAGGCTTGACTTTTTGAAAATCAAAAGTGATATATGTTTAATTAATTTTGGAAATCAATTAGAATATACACAAAACATCTCTCTCTCCTTTACACTTCTTCTCTCTCTCGGCATTTTGGCTATTTTCTTTCCTCTTCACTGGTTCAAAACTGTGAGTGATGGAGAAGGAATAGATTGATTTTTATGGCAAAAATCAAAGGTGCTAGCATAAATTTGGGTCTTGCGAAGGTGATAGGGAAACCCACCCGTGAGCTTGGGATCATTCAACCAAAGCTTGGAGCTTAATGGAGCTCAACCAAAGACCGAAAATGGAGAAGACCAGAAGCTCACTGCCGAGCCATTCTTGGAGAGGGCAGAAAGTTTTTTGTCTTCGTCGTGTCGCTCAACCGATCGATGTAAGTATTCCGCGACTTTCTCGATTGTATTCACATGTATTTTATGCTTATTATTCGATCCTCGGGACCGAAGAAACTCCAAAACTCTTATCATTTATACATCTTGGTAATCTAATCACAAATGATAAGAGAGCAATCTCATTTGTCACATAGTTAATTTGTACAACAACACCATAATCTGTACAAATAGTGACGCTATGGGTCATAATTGTCCAACAGTTAATACTGCTGATGCTTTTATTGCTTTACCAGGTGGGCTCGGAACGTTTGAACAGATATTCACAGTGGCATCATGGGCTCACCTGAACATTCATCGGAAGCCCATTGGATTACTTAACATTAATCATTTTTTCGATTTTCTGTTTGTACTTCTTGCGGAAGCCAAAAGACATGAGTTCATCACAAAAACAGTACAAGATATTTTCTTGACTGCAACAAAGGCCGAAGAATTAATTGACCAAATCTTAGCATTTGAACCAAAATCCGACCTCATTCTTTCTATGTTAAACTGGTCAGATAGCGATCTTGGAAAAAAGCATAAATTGGACATAGATCTTAATCGGTAATTTTTCGTAGAATTTCAGCTAAAAAAATATTATCTTCTAAACTCATCTTCTACTTTTTCAGACATTGGAGACAATGTCTCATTTAGGTTTAGGGGAGAGGAATAGTTGACTAATACCTTATTTTATTGTGTTATTTGATTTTTGGTCTAAATTTTTTCGAAAAATACAAAAATAAATTGAATAATTTTACAAAAATCAAGAAAATATTTTATGTTTTTGTGTTTTTAATTTGATTAATCAAGGTGAAATTGGTATAAGAGATAGCCGAGTAAGGAATTTCCACTCCTGAGACGTATCTCAACCTATTTCGGAACAAGTTAATTTTTGTTTATTTCCTTTTGAATTATTTAATTTGTGAATTCTCCATAAAACTAACTAAAATGGATCTTCATAGCTCAGTTGGCAGGTATAATCAATATAAATGGTAACATACGGACATGAGCTGTAATTTAAAAGTTTGTAATATTCAGTGCTATAGTTTAATTGGAGGAAGTATCTATAAATGGCAATGGAGTAAAAAAAAAAGTGTGCAAAAAAAAAACATCTGAGATCCGATTTATTAAGTCCGTATGGGTGTTTTAACATCTAGTGCCCTAAAACCAACTGGTTTGGGAGTCACTGACCCAAAGCTCGCTACATGGATCGAAGATGTTGCAAAAAATATATATATTTGAAGTATGAGTAATTAAGTCCATATGAGTGTCTTAACACCTAGTGCCCTAAAGCCAACTGGTTTGGGAGCCACTGGCCCAAAGCTCGCTACATAGATGGAAGATATTGTATATAAATAAAAAAAATTAAAAATCCAAGAAAAAAAAATCAGAAAAATAATATTCCATTGCTAAAAAAGGTGTGAATTCTGATCTAACTTTAGGACAAAAATATTACTTTCTTCTCAACTGCAATTGTGACTATTGTGGGTAAAATGAGTTGATTGATATTTTATTGACTGTGTATATGAAGAATGGTAAAAATAATCGGAGAATTTACTTATTCGGTAATTTAGAAAGAAAGAAAACAACTATTAACTTGGATTAGAAGTTTCACATGTTTAGTCACTAACTTGTTTATTCTATTTTCTCTTGTCTTTTTGCTTTTGTGTGCATTAGTTTTACTATCTTTTTACTTTTATCAAACGTTTATGGGTATCGTTGTTGTAAGCCCTCACGAGACTACAACTCGTCCACTAGGGACACATAGGGGTTTAAAGGCTTGTTGCATACGCTAAATACAACCGTGATCCATACGAAGTGGCTTAGTTAAATTTTATTTTAAAGATGTTTATGTTATTTTATTTTGTTGTTTTGCTCGAGGACTAGTAAAATGTTAGGCTTTGGGGTGTGATGAGCGAAAAATATATCATTATTTACCGCCCATTTTACCAAATATTTTGTTTAGTTTCTCGGGTTTGATGAACGTTTTGATGTGTTTTTATATGTTCTGCAGATAAATAAAGTATCATGACTTAATGGAATCAACTCGGGGCTAAAACGATGAAATCCGGAGCAAAAAATGGTGAACACGGAAATTTACTCTACGCGTCAAGAAGTGCAGTCCTAAATTCCAATTTTGCGCAAGTTTGGTATTTTGGCCATAACTTTTTACTCCGATATCAGATTGAGGTGATACAACTTTGAAGAACAAAATAATTTCGAATTCTGAAGATTTCATGACCGAAATTGATGAAATATCCGGAAGTGTGTTATGTGTAATTATTAAAATTATTTTCAAAACAAAAAACAAATAAATAAAAATTGTCAAACTTCCACCAAACATGCTTGCATGTTTGGTGGAGGATTTGGTGCCATGTTTGGTGCCATGTTTGATGTCATGTTTGGTGCCATGTTTGGTGGAGTAATTTGTGGAGCAATTGGTGGAGAAATTGGTGGAAGCCTTTAGATTTGCCTATAAATACCAAGCCATTTCATTTGTAATTCTCATGCTTTCCTTAGGTTTTTGTAAGGAATTTAAGGATTGCATCTTGTTTGTTTTTATTTTCAGTAATTTAATTTATGCATTTTTATTTTCAGTAATAGTATAGTTTCTTTTGTTTTCTTTTATTTCATGTTTTGTAGTTAGATTTCCGTTAGGGGAATGGTGAAGCTTTTATTATTTTAGTTTAGATCAATCTCCCTTAATTATAATATGGAAATTATAATTTAAATTAAAGGATTACCGCCATAATGACTGGTTTTATTTATTTGAAATAATGTGACACCGCCTATATGGCCGGTCTTTAGATGACAGATGATTACGCTTATATGGCTGGTTTATGGACAAATAATAACACCGCATTTATGGTCGGTTGGACTTAATTGAAAATATGACTTAATGAGGATACCGCATGTATGGTCGGTTGGTAATATCACTAATAATTTTTATATTATAATAAGAGGGATTTCTAAATTAGAATTAGTAAATATGGATCCCCTAACCCCCAACATTTCATTTTTATTCTAGGGAAGTTATTCACATGCTTTCTTAATTGATTTAATTATATAATGGGTAATTCTTTAGTTTGTTTATTGAATCTTAAGCTTAATGCTTCTTGTTTCTTGATCACCAATAAGATTGATGTGGTAAATTTAAAATGAACTTGACGAAAGGATTTTAGGTTCAGCCTTAGATTCAATAGCCCACGATCTTCCTTGAAGATAGATAAATATTTATTAGATTTCCTTACAGGATAGACATATACCTGTCAGGCGTGGGTAGCCACTATTGGAACTTGAACTTAATGAATTCGGGTAACTTTGTTAACATAGACATATGATTAATTGGGTTATTTGGGTGTTTGCATCTAACCATCGACAAAGGCTTTTGCATAATTTCGTGTTCCAGGTTAGCAAACTAGTTTATTACGCATATATAAGAGAATCAATTCATCATTAGGATAATACTGTGTGGAGTCACAACCTAGATATTTGTGTCTTTTGTTTATTTTCCTTAGTATTTTCTTTTTTGTATTTATTTATTTAGCAAATCCACATTCAACCAACCAAAAGCAATCAATCCCTTCTCACTTTAATTAGATATCTGTAAATAAATAGTATCAATAATTAATAACAACAGTAGAAATTGAGTCCTCGTGGGATCGATATTTTTATACTACTTGAACGATATGTGCGCTTGCGTTATACGCGTGTGATCACGCCGGTCACTGATCACCAATAAGATTGATATGGTAAACTTAAAATGAACTTGACGAATGAATTTTAGATTTCAGCCTTAGATTCAATAGCCCACGATCTTCCTTTTGGATAGATAACCCTTTAATAGATTTCCTTAGAGGATAGACATAAACCTGTCGGGCGGGGGTAGCCACTATTGGAATTTGAACTTAATGAATTCATGTAACTTGGTTAACATAGAGATATGATTAATTGAGTTATTTGGGTGTTTGCATCTGACCATCGACAGAGGCTTTTGCATAATTTCGTGTTCCAGGTTAGCAAACTAGTTTATTACATATATATAAGAGAATCAATTTATCATTAGGATAATACTGTGTGGAGTCACAACCATAGATATTTGTGTCTTTTGTTTATTTTCCTTAGTATTTTCTTTTTTGTATTTATTTATTTATTCATTTAGCAAATCCACATTAACCAACCAAAAGTAATCAATCCCTTCTCACTTTAATTAGATACTTGTAAATAAATAGTATCAATAATTAATAACAATAGTAGAAATTAAGTCCTCTGGGATCAATATTTTTATACTACTTGAACGATACGTGCGCTTGCGTTATACGCGTGTGATTACGCCGGTCACTGATCACCAATAAGATTGATATGGTAAACTTAAAATGAACTTGACGAATGAATTTTAGGTTTCAGCCTTAGATTCAATAGCCCACGATCTTCCTTTTGGATAGATAACCCTTTAATAGATTTCCTTATAGGATAGACATATACATGTCGGGCGGGGGTAGCCACTATTGGAACTTGAACTTAATGAATTCATGTAACTTGGTTAACATAGACATATGATTAATTGAGTTATTTTGGTGTTTGCATCTAACCATCGACGGAGGCTTTTGCATAATTTCGTGTTCCAGGTTAGCAAACTAGTTTATTACAATATATAAGAGAATCAATTTATCATTAGGATAATACTGTGTGGAGTCATAATCATAGATATTTGTGTCTTTTGTTTATTTTCCTTAGTATTTTCTTTTTTGTATTTATTTATTTATTCATTTAGCAAATCCACATTTAACCAACCAAAAGTAATCAATCCCTTCTCACTTTAATTAGATACTTGTAAATAAATAGTATCAATAATTAATAACAATAGTAGAAATTAAGTCCTCGTGGGATCAATATTTTTATACTACTTGAACGATACGTGCGCTTGCGTTATACGCGTGTGATTACGTTGGTCACTGATCACCAATAAGATTGATATGGTAACCTTAAAATGAACTTGACGAATGAATTTTAAGTTTCAGTCTTAAATTCAATAGCCCACGATCTTCCTTTTGGATAGATAACCCTTTAATAGATTTCCTTACAGGATAGACATATACAGGTCGGGCGGGGGTAGCCACTATTGGAACTTGAACTTAATGATTTCATGTAACTTGGTTAACATAGACATATGATTGATTGAGTTATTTGGGTGTTTTCATCTGACCATCGACAGAGGCTTTTGCATAATTTCGTGTTCCAGGTTAGCAAACTAGTTTATTACACATATATAAGAGAATCAATTTATCATTAGGATAATACTGTGTGGAGTCACAACCATAGATATTTGTGTCTTTTGTTTATTTTCCTTAGTATTTTCTTTTTTGTATTTATTTATTTATTCATTTAGCAAAT